>JACDJE010000218.1:0-11231 GCA_016647715.1 Pavo muticus | reverse complement strand
TTTTTATATATATATAATTTTTTTTAAGGAATATTTCTTCTAGTAGCTCTACAGTGTTGATCTATGTGTAGATTCTGGGTTATTCTTAAATCAAAACCTATTTACCAAATCCTAGAAAGAGCCTCAGTTTCCAAAAGACTCACTAGACAACTTGAGAGTCTAAGTGGAGGCTCTTCTATCATTATTTATTTTTATCTGTAATGATCTAAATACCTCCTGAATATTGGATAAGAGGGAAATGTGCAGGCTTCCAGCAAAATGCCCCTTTGTTTTAGAAAAAATGTACAAAGAAGGTTCTTGACCCCAGAGTACAACCTCTACCTTACAGAGTTTTGTCCATTGCAGGGGGAGAAGCAGGGGAAAAGACACGTTGATTCTACAAGTCATCCACATGAGCTGACAGAAATACCTCACAGCTGTGGACACGGATCTTGCTTGCAGAGCAAATACTTAAGTAATAACACAGACGTTTCCAAAGTCCAGCTGATTTCCAGGAAGTCCCACCACATGTTTACTTCTCCTAACAGGATGATGTCTGAATTAGATGCCAGAAAATCAAATGAGTCTGCCCAGCAGGGACTTGAAATCTGACATGAACCTTTCATCTTCTTGGAAAAAGCACTACAATAGTTTCAGGACCTTTTTTTTTCTGTAATCCTTAAGTCTCTATGCAGATAGGCTTCAGTACAAGTTCTGTGATATATCCAGATCAGCAAACACTGGTCTTCACTCAGCATGTCTCCCCAGAAGTGAGCATTCCAATCTACAAATCTGCCTCATGGATAACAGAGTTCAACTGAAGGAGTCACTTGTGTACGATCACAAAAAAATAAAGAACAAATGAAGCAACTGAAAATTTTTTTCAAACGATGGTGTTCAGTCATGAAGTTTCAGCACCTGATTTGCCTAATAATGTGATGCTGACAATGATTTCCAGCATCTAAACATTAATCTAGTTTTGAATAAAACATTTGACCAATGAAGACTGAGCTAAACAATCATTACTATTGCAAGACTGAAAAAACAGTTTAGCTAAATATGATTTCCTTTCTCAACAAAATTCCTGAAGGGCTGAACGAACAGCAGTTCAAAGGAAAATTTCTTGCAATCCTTTGCTGTCATTGCAGCAGCAGTTAATATAAAATTACATATCAATGTATTTTAATCATTGATGACATCACAAGCATTGATGTACAAACAAACCATTAAAAAAGAGCTAGCACATGAAATCTTTTAATTCCACATCAGTTGCTTTTTTTTTGCATCTGAACAGCCTCCCAGTGTGCAGTAATGCGTTCTGCATTTGCCACACGCTACTTGGCAGAGCAGCACTGGGGGAGTATAGAGCAGCTCCCTGAGGTAGAGCTTGTAGGAAGCCATGAACTTGCTTCTGGGATTGTGCATGCTGACACTCAGAAGGATATCTCAGACACCACTGCCCCTGTTTGTTGGTGCACTGAGCCGGAAGGATGACCCTGCTTGCTTTGGGCAGCTCTCCCCAGCTCCCGTCACAGTTACTCTGAAGCAAGGAAGAGCCAAAACTGTAGAGGAGCTTAGAGCCTCTAGCTGAGGGCATCAGCAAAACCAGACATATCCAGTAGGTCTGGAGGATTACAGCAATGCATACTGTCAGGCTGTTTTATACAGTAGCTTCACTGACCAGAAATGCAAGGCAGCAACAGAAGAAAAATTAGCATTTTCAGTCTCTTTCCTCCCAAAGAGGACATCCGCTCTTTTGAACATACCACATACACCTTTTAGCACTCTTCATCTCTTCAAAGACCTAATCTTCCACTTATGATCATTCCTTCCTCTTTGATCATGCCTCTATGCATTCAGTATCTCCAAATATCTTCGTACTGCATCAATAATGAGTTGGGGAGCACAGACAGAAAACAAGTTCCTCGTGCAAAGTATTTCTCTTGGCAAATAAAATAAGGTAATTCAATAAAGGGGGCATTTTAATAATCAATGCAAATGAAAGTTAGGTTCCTGCTACATTGCACTTAGCATTATGGCAATATTAATTTTTTTTCACCCTTTTTCATTAAATAGCTTTTAATTTGCAGGAAAAAATACTTAAAAGTTTTTAAACCTGAGTTCTGGCAGATGAGATCTGGAAGTCAACACAGAATCTTATGTACTGAAATCAGCTTACATTCAGAACCATTTTGAAATCAGCTTACATTTAGAACTATTTTGAAAAAAATGCTGAGCCCTTGCTTGTTTTCTACTTCAATAAATGCTATGGAACAGCAATATCATTCTATCTGAATAAGCTTATTTAATTTTCAGGCCTACACAGTACTTCTGCCCAAATTCAGCATGTACCTGGCCTCAGGTACACTCTTTCTACAGCTGTTTGTATGAGCTAGATGGCTCAAGGGATTATGAACTGCAAAGGAACACTGAGAATAATGTTAGTATTTGGTGTTTTTCTGTGATGCAAAAGAAAAACTCCTAGGTTCACTTCCTAAATGTCTGAAAGTGGACATTATTTTTAATGGAAAGAAAAAGTGCAATGCAAAATGCTGTTTCTTACTGAGAACACATTGTCATGGTTTTATGATTTTTGGTTATCAGTATTCCACATCATAACACCATGTAGCGCACTGGGAGTTACAGTGTTAATGCTCCAGTTCTGGGTACCTGTCCCCGAAGAGAAGAACTCCCCAGAAGACTGTTTGCTGTGTTGTTATCCTTCCTGCTCAGGAGGAACAGATATAAGGCCTTGGTAGGTCATCTGACTTCCCTTCTTCATCAGGCTCTCCTCCCTGCTGCTCAACCAGATTGAGCATCTCACCTTAGTGTTATGGTGAGGCCCATCCACTTTTCGGACACTCTCTCTCATTATATTTGATTTATTAGCTTCAATTCTAGTTATATTGTATTACAGTGTGTTATCTTGCATTGCAATACCATATTTAGTAAATTAGTTTGTTTCTCGTCAGATCGTTGCTGCTGCCTTTAAATTATTTTGGGTTCCTCTGTTTCCCTTTTCCGGAGGCGCAGATTTCCGAAATCCCTCTGCCCGTCCAGTCATGGAACCGGGCCGAACCAGCCCTTAAACACTGACACTCATACAATACTGAACATCAAAATCTGAGGCATGTGCACAGATTAGTTAGTATAAACACTCCCTTTATAACATGGATTATCTGAAATTTTTACAGTCCTTGTAGAGCTGTGCTTTTCTGATGATCATTGCAGATCTCTCTTCAAATTTTATAGGGATATATATACAAATGGCACTATAAAGACAGAATAGAGCACAGCCTTGAGGCAACAGAGTCTCTTCCACTTAACCGCAGGATACTTCTACTGAAGCAAAGTAGTCATTTCCCAATTATTATGTTAGTGCAAGATAAATATGAGTTAACAGAAGTATCCAGCTGCCAAACTCAAAAACAAAAGAAAGAGACAATGTCTTGTCAGAGAGATTTTCCTGCTGCTTAATTCTCTTGTCTGCTTCTGTGCAAACACTCACCTCTTTTAATGAGGAAACAGTCTGTAAGGCTTCAGAAATGAAAAATGAGATATAAATTCAATTAGCTGTAGTACTGTTAGCATGCCACTTCAGGTCAGCTGGAAAGCTTTGAAAAGCAAGACATTTGTAACTTAAAGCAGAAAATCTGAATGCAAACTCAGCTGGCTTAACTGTGAAGCTCTTTTGGCAAACCACTGAAAAACATAATTGAATGTAGCCCTCCTGGGAAGGAACCCTAATAAACTGGAGGACAACTTGTCTTCTAGCATTTTGATTTTGCCTCCACAGTGCTCCAGTCTTTGTGTGATTACAGTAGGATGTTTCACTTACAGGAATGATTACCCTACGCAGTCACAGGCAAGGGTCTGTTTTATCCTCCCCCTGCAGCTAACATCTATCAAAGAAATGGCTTTCTATACATATCTTGCTTTCCATGAGCTTGTTTTCAAAGGGTCACCATCGTTTTATGGGTAGAAGCAACACCTGAAAAATTTACTCTGGCATTTTTTTGTGCTTATAACCCATACCATGAATATAAACGTCACAAGCTGAACACCTGAGTGACTGCTGTGCAGACAGAAAACAGAGAGAAATTTTAGCTGTAAGCCTATGTTGTGCCTGCAAGAATGCCTGGGTATGCCACTGACATGATGTATCTACACAGGAATACAACAATGAAAGATAGATATTAGGAAGAAGTTTTTCACACAGAAGGTGGTGATGCATTGGAACAGGTTGCCCAAGGAGGTTGTGGATGCTCCGTCCCTGGAGGCCTTCAAAGCCAGGCTGGATGTGGCTCTGGGCAGCCTGGTCTAAAGGCTTGCAACCCTGCACACAGCAGGGTGGTTGAAACTAGATGATCATTATGGTCCTTTTCAACCCAGGCCATTCTATGATTCTGTGCTTCCATGATTCTATGAAAGGTGCAGGACTCTGTTATAGGAGAACTGCGGATCTGATTCACTTCCCATGCATCTGCAGAATAATCCATCCATAGTCAATACACTTTCAAATTGCTATTTTAGACATTTCTTTGCCAAATTCTGGGATATTTGTGCCACCAATATCTGCTCAGAAAAAAACACTGCCACCTGTGATTTGATTCAGTGTAAATCCCACCTTTAAATAGCTTTTCACATTTTAAGAAGATAATCATAAATATTAACACAGTAGGACTCCTTATACTCTGTGGCATGTACCTAATTTAGATTCTCTCCTTCTCCACCCCCTTCCAGTATAGGGACAACATCCACCCCTCAAAACAATACACCCAGTGTAAGGTTAACAGGTTGTAAGGTTAACGAGTATACAGAGAAGTTAGGCTGGTAAGAACAGTTAAATATACAGAAAAGGTGCTCACTGGTGTTGTAGGCTTGCAAAGGAACTCCACAAGGAACAATCTCCAGGAAGAGATCATTCCTCTGTGGAAGTTAGCCCTTAAATGGGGTCTAGGAGAGGCGGAGCCTGGTTCCACCCCTTCCGGGCACACAGGTGAATTGCCTTCACCTGTGCTCCCATGGCTGACTCAGCGCTTGCCTCAGGTGGTTAATCAGAGGTTCAGGCCATGATTTAACAGTTCCCATACAACCTAGCATGAGACAATGCACTTTCCATGTTTAGCCATGTTTATAGCTCAGGAGGTGGGAGCAAAGTAGAGTGGATGCACTTCTGTCTACCCATAAGGAGCACAAGTATGAACAAAACCTGATGAGATACAGACTGTTTCCTGTCTGGGTTTATTTACAGGTTCAGTTCAAGTCAGTCATGCCCAACCCACCATCTTGTAAGAGGCTGACCTCAGATTCAGATTCCAACAGGTAAATATGATATCCTACCTCAAGGGTAGGATATGCTGAATGAGCTTTGACTTCAGCTGTTCAGAGAATCCAGCTCCTGGAAGGTGCTCAGTTTAATTTTATTCAGCAGAAGTCTCCAATGCTTTGATTGAAAAAATCATGACGTTTAATATATTGCTTGTTATATACCATGTTGGCAGAAGTTAACTTCTGGTTTAGCCTGTGACATAGCTCATCAGACAGGTAACAGACTTGATGTCAGAGTGACACTGACACATTGAATCCAGGTGCTTGGGTCTGATAAAACCTTTGCTGGCACAGGCTGAAGGTAGGGAAAAAGACAAAGTGAGTCAATCATCTTTGCAGTCTTCAGGGCATCTGCAGACCAGTGTGACCCCAGTAAAATGTGATAATTCTGGCAAGGATTACTAAGGACACTGCACTTAAACCTGAGTCAAATACACAGCAGAGATAGGAATTAAGAATACTTTCATTTTCCCCATCTTTACTTTTTGTCTTTTCCAAACTATGTCTAAGGGATTCATCTCCTCTGAAGTACAGTAACCTTCACTTTTATTTGTTAATGTTGACAGTTTTGTCAACATTGTTTTGTTTCCCATGATTTCTTACAAATCTATGCAGAATTCAAAGAGTTATTTCAGTACTTTTCCCTCTTACAGTTGTCCCTATTATGTTAACAACTCTGAACACTCTAGCACTAGAAGAAGAAACTTCTGAAGAGCTTCAGACAGTCTGGCACAGAAGTCCCTGGAGGTAGTTATAGAGAATTCAGATTTGGGTTCACGTTTTATGCCATGGTGAAGCACTAAGGAAAAGAAAATCCCAGCTGACACAGACAATGCTCAAAGAGAACTGAAATATCCCTGTGATTTCTCAGGTAATGCTGTGGCTGCATCTGACAATGGACATTAATTCAGGATTAGAATCACAAAATGCCTTGGGTTGAAAGGGACCTTAAAGATCACCTACTTCCAACCCCCATTTACATCAATAAACAGACACTAACAACATATACTACATTGCAGGTCATAGATTTACATATGTCACTGCTATTAATTTCAACCAGTCCTATTCTATATCCAGCTGTACCATACTGTTTGATAGTTCTGGACTTCCTGCAATGACCACATTAACATTGCCATTATGCTTTACTGCGAGGAAATTGAGTGGAATTGCATTCCCCATGCAAGTATATTTATTTAAGAAGATATTCTAAGTGTATTTTATCGGTAAGTTGAAAGAGAAAGAAGTGCTTATTTATGCTGCTCACTGTAAACTGCTAAGATTCAGACCTTTGAAATCATTGTCTCACAGATTTCATTATAATTTGATAAGTCTCAGTAAAGTTTTAACAGATTGCTAATACTCAAGCCATCACCTGGAAGACAGAATGGCTGAAACAATTAAACACCAGGCAGTGAACTGTCAGGTATCATCTTCAAGAGAACAACAAGAAGACAGGAGAACAAAACCAGCAGCAGCACAAAAGAAACACTGTCATGGAAGAGAATATGCTAAATAGCAGGGAGCCAGCAATAAAGAAGTGAAGTAACCAAGTGCAAATATGAAACCATTAGACAGAATTTCCCCTCAAAACACAAGAGAAACTTCTCATTCACATACTTGATGCTTCCAGAATGAGGAAATATTCAGGAACACTCTTGATTTTAACTGTAAGGCAAACAAGGAACAAACCACAGATGGAATAGGTCAACTTAACTGTGAGCCCAGCTGAGTTCTGCTGAAAACTCTGGTCTTCATTGAAATAAGTGGAACTATGCCAGTTTGCAGCAGCTGAAGGCCTGTTTCTGTCTTTTTATTCATCTTGAACAGTAAGATCAAACCAGATTTCATCAAATGCCAAGACAAAAGCACTGACAAGTAATTTAATGAACTTTGTTCATATTCAAGGGGATGTAAAAGTATGAAATCAATCTTTCATTTGGCAGCTGGTCAACTAGAGCTAGCCCTTCTGTGGAAATGGTAACAATCATAAAAAATCTTTTAATTGGCTTTAACAGAACTAAGAAACAGAATTGAACACGGATTACTTAATTTACTAATAACATACAGATATATATACATATAATATACTAGTAACATACATCTGTGTGTGATTCATATAATCCAGCGCAACATATAGAGACAGACTTTAAATATGGGTCTTGCTGCTAGAGTAAGTTTTTAGAGACTTTTTTTTTTTACCACTTTAGTCCAAGGAAACATGAAATCCTGCTATTTTCAGATTTCCTTATAAATATGAAACCTGAATCATATTCACCAGAGAGTTTACTGAGGTCAGTGAATATTGTGGTGAATTGAGGCAGATTTATGGCTTTGAATGGTGGTTTGTTGCAGCTCCATGTACCTTAAACAGTCACAGGCCAAAACAGGAAGACTTGGATACTGTTTCCTTTTCACAGAGGGTTATCCAAGTCCAACAAGCAAAACTGAAGAAGCTCCTTTTTCAACTTTTCAGTTGGAAAAATGTATTCAATTACATTTCAGGTTTTGCAGAGTTAAAAAAGTGAAGCCAAAATAAGAAACATATGTTTTCTAAAAATACATCAAATTGCAGATCTGATACTGTATCCCATCCTCATCTGATCCTTTCACATTAGTGAAAACAACAGGTGTGTTTTGGACAATAGCATGAATGTTATCAAAGGGCAGACAGTATTATTGAACCAATGGGGGGAAATTGAATTCTAAATCCAAATAAACTCTCAGGATGCTCTAAGGAGCATACAGTTAGGTCTAAGCCAATAACAGTTTAGAATATCCTTGCTTGAGAATTATAACTCTGTACCACAAAATGTCTTTTTTATTTCTTACGTAGCACTGCATTTCTAAAAGCAATTCTGGATCAGCGGTCAAAAAAAAAACATCAAAAGGATGCAAAGGTGTACAATCAAGCTTTTACCTCGCTTTAGTAACTTCTAGGAAATTAAAATTTCATGACATACATTACGAAGGATTCTTTTTTAGTTTATACTTAATGTAGAACTCTCTACAGTAAAACATTTGCCAGTGGCAATCTCTTTCATACAATATTAGCATACCCAATTCTTCCCTTGTGGGATGTTTCATCATATAGTATTAATTTGCCATCAAGTAATGTACTTATTTTAGCAGTCTCCTGTGTTCTCATTAATTAAAATCCTGGTACAATCACTTGTAGTCTATTCTACTTTCCTTGCTTTGTTTTTGTTTGTTTGTTTTTCTTTTGTCTGCTCGATTCTGTTCATTTTTCTGCGTTGTTTCTAGAGTGGTACTGATTATTTATTAGAAAACCTCCATCACTGTCTGCCCTATATTTGCCATTACTCTTGTATACAGCTACAGGCAGAATGTTCTTTTTCTGTCTACTGAAGTGTAATTATAATATTCAACTTTGCTTTGCTCTAGGATTAGTTCTAGTGTCCTTTTCTTTATAATCATTGGTTGAAACCAATTCATTTTCCTTTTCTGGTCATGAAATTTCTAAAAAAAATGCATTCTCTCTGAAATTCTCAGGTGAGTTGTACACATTATGACCCGCTCATCTCACTGTTTGTTATATAGATTACTGTGGGCTGCCCTGAGCTCTTACTGAAACCTCCAAACACCTTTTGATTGAGAAAATTAGATAATAAGATGTGTGGCATGAATTTCTGGAAGATCGCCCTTTGAATGATTTCAGGAGACTTTTGTTTCTTATCCCTCAGGAAAAAAACAAAAATAAACTAAAAAGAGTCACTGTAAACAAAGTTGCAAATGGAAAATAGTAAAGAAATAAAAATATGAAACAAGTGCCAACTCTCTGAGATTGCAAACTCCTATTCCTAGATAGGAGAGAGATTCTGGTATTTAATCTCAATATGTTATCAGAATTTGGTTTAAAAGAGGTCAAGACAATTTGGAATATTTAACTAAAGGCATTGGTTTTCCTGGACGTTAATGATAATGACTCTATTCCTTTCAACATTTTATAGCTCATCTGTAGTGTTTATTTTGAAGTTTGTTTTTTTTTTGTTGTTCCTTAGTTTTTTTTATGACTGAACTTTGTATCAGCAGATAAAAGACTGAATGTGCTATTTGAAATATGAACCTTAATGAAACAAAACAGCATTTTTAGAAAGGAAAGTAATTATCAGAGAAATATCTAGTATTCACACTATCAAGTCAAAATGAAAATTGCTTCAGAGATAGCTTTATATTTTAAAATGTATATGATTATTTTCATATCACTTCCTTTTTTCCTTCAGGATTCTTTTAAATTCAGAGTCTGGTTGCATTGTGTTTCAGAGACAAAAGCGTAGTAGAACAAAACTTACACCAAAAAGTTTAACTTCAGATACTGCAGGCCAGAATACATCAGGGAATTTAATGAAAAACACTAGCATCCAGTGATCAGATTAAAGCCTGAGAAGCGCTAATAGCAGTATGCATTTTGGAGCAATTGTGATCAAGACGCTAGCCATGAATTTGCAATGTAATATGACAGAGAAGGGAACATAAAACCCAATCAACAAACCAGGCAGCTAATCACAAACTGGTTTCTTATCTATATGGCTTTGCTACGGCAGTATCTGGAGTTTTTCATTAATTATGGATACCGTATTGCCAAGAATATGCATGTGCTGTGAAAGGGGAACTGGGGAACTGCAATGATTTGGGCTGATTTATGGGATTGAGAGGGATGGACTTTTAAGGAAAGTTTAAAAAATACAGAATGCCTTAGACATGTCTAGGGGAAACTAAAGTTACCAGGTACAAATTATAGACATAAACACTAGGAGCAGAAAATATAATTCTTACAGATAACAGGATCCTATTCCAGATATCTAACCATTCTTATATGAAATTACCAACTACGATGTTACCGTATACACAGCAATACAGATTTTCTGCTCATAGCCTTCAATCTGGTTCTATTTAATATTGATGAAAAACACTAAACTCTCTGTGATCACCTTTGGCAGACAGTTCTTCACCAGAAATCTGGAGGTACTGAAAACCCAGTACTTTTCCAGGGCAAGGAGGCAATTTTGGGAGGAGAAAGATCTTAGACATAGACAGATATAGACAGCTCAATATTTGTATGCATGAAAAACAAATTAAGAAGGTATTTTCCTTGAGCATTGCCTCATAGGAGGAGATCCCACCCATCTCTTCAAGAACTGCTCAGCAAACATATCTCTGAGAATTTGAATGAGGCTCCACAAAGTTGGCCAGACTCAGTTCACCTTCAGTACTCATTCTGTGCCCTGTGCACACCACAGCCTCTAGCCCAAAACAGACAAGATCACACTCAGAATGTAGCGTAGCCATGTGAGGCAGCAAGATCACGCTGGGCTGTGAGCAATTGTATGAATTTCATTTCAGTATTATTTTCCTGGGATTCAGCTGTGTACAAAATGGTTGTTTTCCTTGGGCTCCATGCGGTTAAACATGCCTGTACTGCAGCCTGTAACACAAAGTGGTGAGGAGGCCATGAGGTGGCTTTAGCACAGTCACTGCTGCTGCCTCTGCAGCATGAGAATTGGTGCAAAACACAACTACCCACCGGATTGATTTCCCGCAGTCTCTATGGGAGCCTGAAGTAGGTCACTTGGGAGAAGGTAACAACAGCAAAATTGTGATTGACCATACTGTTTAATGAATGTGGCAGAAGAGGCAATTTTGGACAGGGGGGGACAGAAGATAATTTTTTTCAATATATACCAGAGTTTTCTGAAGTTCACTTCTCATACATTCTTTGCTTTTTTTTCTCCACAGTATCAAGAAAATTGTATTTAACTCTGAAATTTACACTGCCTTTATATGCCTGCTTAAAATTCTGAGGATCAGAACTACTAAATTCTCGCAGAAGACCTGATATTGTTTGCAAAGACTACTTTATCATTAAAAAGGAGAGGAGAGGAGAGGAGAGGAGAGGAGAGGAG
>JACDJE010000268.1:1346456-1367626 GCA_016647715.1 Pavo muticus | reverse complement strand
TCAGGATACTCCACATGCCCATAAGGGGCAGTAAACGGAACCAGAACATTAACTCTTTAACTCCTACTGGTTCACATGATGTTCTGATGTGGAATACTGATCACAAAAGAAAAATCACCAAACCACAACATTTGCAATATCTTTGATGTACATATAACATTAGCTTGTAAACCCCTGATTTCTTTTCTCTCAAAGGTGCAGACTCTCAAAGTGATTTGAAGCCAGTTAACAATAGATTTGGTTTTAGTTATTTGTCTGTCATGAACCTTTTGAAATTACCCTACAGACTCTGTAGACAGCCTGTACAGAAACAGGATTTCCAGACATACATACAAGTTTCCAGGCCTCCTGATTTCCTTCACTTCTCATCATTTACTTTACAAGCTTAATTCTATTTGGCGCAAGGCAAATCTCACCTATTACTATGCTAATTCACTGTAGTCCAATACTTAAACATCAAAAATATATTGAAACAACCTTAAAGTCCAAGTTCTACTTCATTTTTAAATAGACACAAATGGTTAAACTTTTAGTACAAAAAAAACTGACAGAGGAAATTCAAAACACCATTATGCATGTAAGCATTAGCAATCTTACCTGAATGCAAAATGCGTTCTTTTTTTTTTTTTCATTCTCCAGTTCACCCACTCAAAGTAATTAGATACAGCCTTTTTACTTCTGAACTTCAGTGGTACTATGCTTTAAGCGTATGTATTAAAAAGGACAAGTTTTTCTAATATATTGAATTATTCTTTCTTATTCCCTGCCAATTTAATCTCTGCTGTCTCATCAGTAAAAGAGTATCTGCAAACTGACAGTCATGATAAAAAGGAGATGTAACAATCTGAGTTACAGAAACAGCCTTCTAAGGCTGAAATTGTTTTAGGAGAAAGTCTGTTTTACCTTAACGCATTTCTACATTTACACTGTGGTTTTCTGTAAGATAAAGTTTCATGATAAGTGACTTACACTAATTACTCCTCATTAGAATACAGAATTATATTTTCAACCACAACCCAAGCATACCGTAAAAGGACCCCTATTAAGAAAATAAGAAAATATTTTGAATGCATAGGAGAGTTAATTTTATAGCATGTCTCTGCTTTTCTTTTATGATTATCAGATTTCTTTACAGGTATTCTTAAAACAAGGAGAATTGTATTTGTGTTGTGGGAGGATTGGAGGATCAGATGGTTTTGTTCCAACAAGATTTCTGATGTTGTTGTTGAGCATCCTTTGGTAGACAAGAAGTCCTACAATCCATATCTCCAGGTTAGATTGTTTGTTTTCTGAATAAGATGTGAATTTTAAGCTCCAATATTGTAAATTGAAATAAAAAGTGCTACTAAGTACATGGATAAGTGTTTCTTTCAGAACTGTAAAAAAGAAAACAAATATTTCATGCTGTTCATTTGAACCTCTTTTTTTTTTTCCAAGAAAATTTAAAATCTAGTGTTCATAGCGTTCTTCATTTATCTACTAAATTTTTAATCCTTTCTTTACTGTGAGACATTTAATGCATATGGTAGTGATTAAATCATTATTCTTTGACAGTTCTTATTTGTTTCAGTAAATGTCCACTTCATTACAGTCTTCATAAAATGATTAAAAGTTCCAGACATTGTGTGAAGTGTTTGGAAGCTTATGCATTGTCTTATTTTATTGCTGTGTTCAAACATCACATGAAATACCTAACTGTTATTACATGAAATTAATGACATTAGTCTTACAGTCATATTTGCAATATTCATTTGCAGTATTACCATAATGAATAGAATCTTCTATAAGAACTATTGTCCCAGAAATGTCTTATATATATATATATATAAATAGGTGCACATAAACATCCATAGCATCATACCAGACACTCTGAAGAAAACAGTTCCATCCCTGCTGAAACTAAGACATTAATGGACACTTGTCTCCCTCCTCCACTCACAAGTATGTGGCAAAACTCACAAGTATGTGGCAAATGGGTCGAGAGAGGCACCATATTGGCTCAAAATGAAACATGCACAGATCTGCTGGGGGAAGACTCCCTATGGAGCTCTAAACTCTTCTCCAAATGCTGCTGCCTTTGTTGTCAGCTCTGCAAGTGGCACAAAGCTGGGGCTGCTGGCAAATGTAGCTTTGCAGGGCATGTCCAGAGAAGGACAACTAAGCTGGTGAAGTGTCCGGAGTGCAAGTCTTATGAGGAGTGTCTGAAGGAGCTGGAACTGTTCAGTCTGGAGGAGGGGAGGCTCAGGGGAGATCTTATCACTCTCTACGACTACCTCAGAGGAGATTGTGGCTAGGCAGGGGTCAGCCTCTTCTCCCAGGCAACTAGCAATAGGACAAGAGGGAATGGCCTCAAGTTGCACCAGGGAAGGTTTGGAAAGAGTGGTTATATATTGGAAGAGGTTGCCCAAGGAAGTAGTTGGGTCACTGTCCCTGGAGGTGTTTAAGGAAAAGGTAGATGTAGTACTTAGGGTCATGGTTTAGTGGGCAGCATTGGGATAGGTAGACGGTTGGACTAGATGATCTTAGAAGTCTTTTCCAGCTTTCATGGTTTTGTGATTCTGTATCACAAAACAAATTTATTCTCACACTACCTCTCAGTTCTTCTCATTTAACTGTTACAAGCTTGACACACACACACACACACACACACACACACACACAAAGGTGTCTTCATTATTAGTATTATTAGTATTATTATTACTTCCTTCCAGTTAGAATTCTGCTGATAAAACTTCTTCCTCTTAAAAGCCTGTTCCTTTTTGATCATTTTTTATGTATTTTGATAGAGAGTAACGGACACATTTAGTTTTCAGTATTTCTCTGAATGGAAGGTAAATTTGAACAATTTATTAGGCACTAATACTAGTTAATTTCCAAAAGGATCAATTTGTGCTTCTTCTAATTCACCTTTATGTGTTCAAAAAATAGTATTTAGATAACATGTATCAGTAATTATTCATACCATTTGTGTTATTTTGTATTATGTATATGTTAATTCTGAACTTCTGAACTTCTAGATTGATATTAACAACAAGCAGAAAATTTGATTATGGAAAAAAAGAACTTTACAGATAAACTATTTTTCTTGGGACTTGTTATTTAAAAATTAAAATGCATAAAAGTAAAGTTCATTAGTTTGAATATGACAAGCTTGGTCTCTAAAATGTCAAGGACCAAATAATTTGATATTGTGGTAAATTTAAAATAACACTGTTTAGGAAAATACAATTTTTTTGAGAAGAATGAATGCAGATTATATATTTACACCTGTAATTGTAAGATTGTTAACAGATTTAATAGTTTTCCTGAGTGTTCTTGCATGTGCAGTAGTAGATGGTCTATGAACCAACATTTGTACAGAACACATCAGGTACTGAGTAATTAAACCTATGGTTGCTCATGCCATTCCAGATCACTGCACATATGAATGTAATTGTGTACATGATGAGTAGCTGACTTGCTGTTTGCCCTGGTTTTGACTGGGTTCAAATTAATTTTCGTCCAAGTATCTGGAATGTTGCTGTGTTTTAGATTTGAGATGAAAATAGTGGTGATAATACACTGATATTTTAGTTCCGGCTGAACAGTGCTTACACAGATTTAAGGAATTTTCTGCTTCTCATGGTGTCCTGCCAGAGAAAAACCTGAGGGTGCATAAGAAACTGGGAGGAAATAGAGCCAGAATAGCTGACTTCAAACAATCAAAGGCATATTCCATACTATATGATGTCATCTTAAGTAATAAAAGCTAGGAGAAAGAAGCAAGAAGGAGGGATAAAGGAGGAACAACAGTATTTGTCTTCCCAAATTATGTGTACTGAGCTCTACTTTCCTGGAAATGCCTGAACATCTGCCTGCCTATAGGAAAATAGTAAACAAATTCCTTGTTTACATTACTTGCACACAAAGATTTTTGCTTTCCCTATGTCTTTATCTCTACCCGCAAGTTCTCACACTTTTACCTTGATAGTTCTCTTCCCCATTTCACTTGGGCTGAGTGACCAAGTGGCTGTGTGGTGCTGAGCTGCCTAAGAAGGTTAAGCCACAACAGACTTTTACTCGGTTGTCTGAAAGAAACTATTCTGGGAGAGGTAACAACATAAATGACTTTCTTTTCTTCCTCATGTGACTAAGAATTATGTATTCCTTGGGTTTCTTTTTGCTCATCTAAAGACACATTGAAAAGACTCCCACTGCTTCCAAAATCATACTGGTTAAAAATGCTTAAAGCTGCACATAGGATGCTGAAAAATACAGGCACAAGCTACAGCAGGCAATTTGGACTCTTGGGCAGTTTGGACTCCTAGAAATATCTTAGACTTATAACATTTATGTATTTATTTAGCGTAAGGTGTTAAAGGATAAGAAGGTTGCAGTCTCTCCCTCAACCTCCATCCTAGAACCTAAGCAAAAAAAATAAATAAAAAGTTCAGTGTGGCTGTAATAAGCATTACTGACATTCTTTACCTGTCATTTGCCTGTCATTCTTTCCCTAAGTATCTTTTCACCACAATCACAGAGAGTCATTTGCCTCTGTGGGCTTGTGATATTTAGGTCCCATCCTAACTTCTGTTCACCCTCTAGGC
Source organism: Pavo muticus (assembly GCA_016647715.1). Lineage (NCBI taxonomy): Eukaryota > Metazoa > Chordata > Aves > Galliformes > Phasianidae > Pavo > Pavo muticus. Next base: position 1,363,040 of record JACDJE010000268.1, on the reverse strand, counting down.
TTTCAGTGAATAGAGAAAATAAATAAATATGTGAATAAAACTGCTAAAAAGCATCACTGAAACACAGGGAAATTCAAACTGTTCTGCATGCTGGAGCTAACAGATATGCTTATGCCAAGATGTAAAGGTCAAATTGAGGTTTTACTGCTGCAGCCTTCTTCAGAATATGATTTATTCTGTTCTGTTTTGTGGTGAGTTTCTTTCTGTTATTTTTGTTAATGTGAATGGTGCAATTTGAGGCCATTTCCTCACATCCTGTCACTCATCACCTGGGACAAAAGACTGACACTCATCTTCCTACAGCCTCTTTTCAGGTAATTTTAAGAAGTCTCCTCTCAGCTTCCCCTTCTCTAGACTGAATAATCCCATTTCCCGCAGTTGCTCCTCATATCTTGTTTTCTAGTCCCTTCATTAGCTTTGTTGCTCTGCTCTGAACACATTCTTGCAACTCAATATCTTTCCTTTAGAGAAGGGCCGCAAACTTAACACAGTATTTAAGGTTGTGCTCTTACCAATGCTAAGTACAGAGGGACAATCATTTCCTTAGTCCTTCTGGCCTCACTATTTCTGATACAAGCCAGGATGCCATTAGCCTTCCTGGTCAGCTGGACAACCTGTGAGCTCATGTTCAGCTGGCTGTTGGCCAGCAAGCCCAGATCCATTTCTACTGGGCAACTCTCCATCCACTTCTCCCCAAGCCTATACTCAAGCCTGCACCACTGGCTGGGGTTGCTATGATCCAAGTGCAGCACCCAGCATTCAGTGCTGTTGAATGCCATACATTTGGATATGGTCCATCTATCTAGTCTATCCACATCCTTCTGCAAAGGCTTCCAGCCCTCAAGCAGATCAACATTCCTGCCCAACTTGGTGTCGTCTACAAACTTACTAAGGTTGTAGTTGCTCCCCTCATTAAAATCATTGATAAAAATATTAAACAAAACTGTCCCCAGTGCTGAGCCCCTAGAAATGTCATCTGTGTTTTGCCACCAATTGTATCTAGCTTGATTTAGAATTATCCTTTGGGCCTGTCCATCCAGCCATTTTTTAACAGTACATCCATCTAAGCCACAATTATCCAGTTTCTCTAGGAGAATATTGTGGGAAATGGCATCAAACACTTTTCTAAAGTCCAAATAAACAACAACCAGAGCCTGTTCACTAAGCATATAATCTTATCATAGAAGATCAAGTTAGACAAGCACAGCCTGCCTTCCATAAACCCATACTGATTGAGTCTGATCACCTGGTTGTCCTTATGTTCTGTATGATATTCTGACACATCAGTCCTCAATTAATTATCAAACCATCAGAAAAGATTAAAGCGGACTGCAGTGATCTTATTTTATTTCAATTTATTTCAAATTAAATTGTCGTGGGACTGTACTGAGACACAAAAGCCCATGCTGCAGGATAACCTACAGACCAACTCCTTCCGTGTCTGGGATAGAGAGATTGCATGAAGTGCCCGAATTCAATTTAGAAATCTGTGTCCAGATAGGGAGAAGATGCTATGGCTGCTCTGTATCAGGCCTTGAGTTAACATAGTATCCTCAAAGGAGAGCTTCCTCTCTAGACGTAAGTTTCAGCTTCACATTTGCAATTTTTTTATCAACACAATCACTTTAAAAGACTTTTTTTGGGTGGGAAAAAAAAAAAAAATCATAAATAGTCACGTGAGAACTTTACCAGGAAACAAAGGAAGGAGAGATGGAGGGTGCTTCTTTTCCAATTTTTCTTTCTTTTTTTAATCCTTTCCTTTTTCCTCTCCCCTTCCCTTTCTTTCCCCACACTTTTCTATTCCCTCTTCTCTCCTCTCTTCTCTCTCTTTCTTTTTTATTTCTTCTGTTTTCTCATTTTGAAATATAAGTGCTCCTGTATTATTACCATTTCACCCTTAGTTTCAGTAATCACTTCTGTCTATCCCCATGCCCTATTTTACATATTTATTTCTATATTTTGAAATGAACAAAGAAGAATTTTTGTAAAAAATTGCTGTCTCTTTGTGAAAAACCAAAGACTGTTCAAAAATCATTTACACAGATTTTCTTTTTACAAATAGGAGACCGGTTATTCATGTTGTGTGAATCATTTAAAACATATGCTGCAGATCCCAGGTTGGACTAGATTTCAAATATCAGACACATACCACATGTAAACCCGAATTACCTTCAGTTATTTAAAGAAAGTGTTTATGTCTGTACACTTTCAAAGTGTAGAACTAAATTTTGAGGTTTAGATTCATTAGCATAGATTAGAAGAATAGGATTCAGATCTGATAATAAGTCTTACCTGTCTTTCTCCCTCTCTAACCTGTTTCTTATCTAAAAGATTAGCATTTCTTGTATTTTCATAATAAAGTATAATAATGATACTACTAATAAATACACATTTTAGAGTATATACTGCAAAAAAAGATACATTTCTAATATCTCTCTGCTCTCTAAAACTTTAGAAGTTTAGTCTTCTGTAATTTTTATCAATTGTTCTGTTCAGATATAAAATCATGCCCTTTATTTCCTTCTTGTGAGTAGTCACAATGATTTAATAATAAACTTTGGATCGGGGGTCAAAAAAAATTGCCAAATGACTTGATCTTGGTAGATTTTGCATATTTTTAATTACAGTGCTTCTCAGTGGTCATTGTATTAATAAGAAAATTACCTTTTTGTTACTAATTTTTGAAAAATGTAAAATATTAGTGACTTCTGTACATGTACATGAGAAAAGCACTTATTAATTATTTTAATTATTTTCTTTTGATACAATAAATACCAATAGAATAAATGAATAATAGGTTACACCTTTATATACTATATAATATGTTTGATTTCTGTAATAAATTTCAAGGAAGAAGTGTTTGCTACTGTAATGAATAGATAGAAAAATAATTTTACAGAATTTTGTTGAAAAGGTCCGAAAGTTCTTTATGTCAGCATTTAAAAGATATATATATATAATTTTAATTCCTTGATTAATCAGAAAAAACAAAGTCTGCAGGGGTGTCCTTTAAAATTATTGTATATTTTTTCTTTTTAGTTAAGATATTGTGTTATTAGAAGCCAAAACCTTAACAAGCTCACACACACACTCACATAGAGAACAAAACATAACAAGAGATTGTGATATACTCACCGGTTATAGATCAGAAGTCAACTATTGGCAAGCTATTTATCTTCTTACTTACGTAGTTAAACATATAAAACTTAGAAAAAAATAGAACATCAATATTTTGTTACCTGATCAATATTAAAAATATTTTAATTAAAAGTTATTTATGAAGTTCAGTAAAAATGGCAAATCAGACCTCCGGAATCAGTCCTGATGTTAAGAATTGATTTCTCATGTTAGCATTTAATTTAGGCAAAGTGTTCTTTGAATAAGAATTAATGAAAAACAATTTTTTTGTATCCTATTAATATATCATATCTATCTCTATCTCAGAATATCAACAACCCATTTTTTAGAATTGTCCTTTTTTCTGTTCAGATCTTCTAGTAACCTTTCCACAGTTTTTGAATGAAAATATACAATGCCTTCATACAATAGGCATTATCTAAAGAATGGTTGTCCAATCTTGATAGTAAAAGCTATCTCAGTGTACAGAGTAAACCAAAGAATAGGTACCATTTTTACTTTTCAGAAGTCACTTTCAGGACATCTTGAGGAAGAAAAGAATTAAGTAAAAGTTTTTTGTTACATTCTACAAAATCTGAAGAGAGTGACTGCAGGCACACTGTCAAAATTTTAAATGTGGCAGAACTTCTGTGAAGATGAGGATCTCTGTGTGAGATTTTAGCAAATACTCTTGTGGTTTGGTACCCTAGTTACGCTAGTAAAGGAAGATCGTAATCACTGGGGGAGTGGCTGTGTTGTTAAGACTATAGGCTTAGTCTCGATTATTTCAGTGAAGTACTCAAGCTTTGAGAAAGAGGATCTCAATCTAAGCATAATAGCATTTCTTTTTATCTCTTGTTCTTAAATAAAGGACAGCCTTTGAAAGTTAGACTAGTACTAAAAGTAAACAACATTTCTTTTAACTGCTGATTTCTGTTGATCTCTAGTGTGACTTACTGGCAACATACTCGTGCAAGATCCTCTGATATTTCTGTCAGCCCCAGGAAGCTGTCACTGCTGCTATGGTTTGGGCAGACAAGCGAGTAAAGAAAGATGTTGCCTGCAGCATATAACTTGCTTTACATTGTATTCTACATTACCACAGAGAATTGGAAGTCATAGTTCTATTAAATTCAAGATGTAAGTTTACATACTCATAAATTATGTAAATGACTCAGTGCAGAAAATAATATTTGAAGAGGCCAATTAATAATGGAGGACAGTTAAAAAAAAAAGGATCATATGGTATTAAAAATTCTGAATACCAAATTAGTCAAGAAGTTCTTAAATGAAAAGCAAGTAAAATAAATATCACCAGATATTTACATCCAGTTGCTAAAGAACACTTTGGAAATAATAGCTTCAGAATTAAAACAGAACAAAACTAAAAAATAAGAAAAAAATAGTTAAAAAAATACTTCTACCACAAAAATACTACTATGCTTATAGGCACATTAAAAATGAATGGCAGCAATCTCTAGAATCATAGAATCATAGAATGGCCTGGGTTGAAAAGGACCTCAAAGATCATCTAGTTTCAACCCCCCTGCTATGTGCAGGGTCACCAGCCATGAGACCAGGCTGCCCAGAGCCACATCCAGCCTGGCCTTGAATGCCTCCAGGAACCTTTTTGCTGTTCAAAAATCTTTGTTGGAAATCTAGCTTTCTATAAGACTTTTATATGAAAATGATGTCATTAAGTTATTTTGCATTGTAATGAAGATGTGCTATAATTTTGATGTCATTATGGCAAGGCAACAGATGCTGCAATTAAGACCACTAAATGATATTCAGTCCTTCTAGATTCATACATTCTGTGTAAATTTCTAATAACTTGTGAAGTATTTATGACATCAGAAGAAGATCACTAATAACAGTTGGACTGTTGTAATGTTGCAAGATACATATTGTCAGAGAAATTGAGACATTATTTACTCCTCTCAGACTGCAAACAAAATGAGCTTATTTGTTTTGCCCCAAAATTTGCATGATGAGAAGTGGAACTACAGCTAAATCGGGCTATTGGAAGATTTCAACCAGAGTTTTCAGATAGTTGTAAAAATAAACAGAGCAGACAACAAAATATATGAGTTTAAATGAAATCTATAACACTGTACATAGACTATGAAATACTTTTTCCCCTAAAGGAAAGAAATACCACTAGTATATTTTTTGGATGCTATTAATGTAAAGAAGTTCACTCATGCTTTTTCCAGTATACCCAACAATTTGTTAGAGTGATTCCAGTTAATTTTCTGCCTTAACACAAAAATTAAGCGGTACTGAAACTTATTCAAAATTTTTGGTTTCAAAGTTGATTTCAGTGTTCACTGAGTGATACAAGTTTGTCTTTGTACCCTACGAAAGTTGTGTTCGTAAATGAAGGGATAATCTGCAGAGACAAATGTGAGACTCTTTAGTTCTTATGATCTTAAAACATGGAAATTACATCTAAGATTTTTAGATAAATTTCTAAGACGAATTAGATTATTCTAGGATGAATCATTAAATGTTATGTGTGTATGTAGGTATGTATGCATGCATGTTAAATTTTGTAGGTGACCATTGTAAGCAAGCATTTTTATGATTGTTGTTATATCTACAAGATTTTACTTGAAGAAAGTGGGGGAGCTCTTATTAAATAGTGATGCAAGGAATAAAGATGATTATTATTTTATACTTTTAATAATTTCCACCACTGCTAGTAAGCTTTCTGTTTAGATAATTAGTTCTGTGAGACAAAAATGTCAATTTATCTTGAGTGAATTAAGCCTTAATTAACCTTACATTCCCTCAAGGCCATTGATCTCTAAAGAGCAAGTCAGTAATTGAATCTTGCAGTTACTACAATCCCCAGTTTCTTAAAACGTGTGATTCACTTTCTTCAACTACCATGAGAGCAAGTGTATCCTAACTCTTAACAACACTTGCAATAGCTTTAAATCCATCAGAATAAAATTAAAACAAACAAACAAACAAAAAAATACATAAATTCAAATTCATGATAGTTTTAGTATGAAGACAGTTCATTTACCTAGTGCTATTGTACTACAAGTAGTATAATATAATCTTATTTAGTGGAGTTGAATAAATTTTACAGTTACATTCGCATAGATGAAGCACAGATGATAATTTCTTTTCTAGTGTTTATTAATGTGTTGAAAGAGAATGAACTAAATTAATCTCACTTATACTACTACATTTCTTCCCTTTAAAGCCAAACGTCAATATTTAATACACTGTCTATTCATCAGTGTCCAACTTCTGGGGATCATCTCACATCTGAAAACCATTATTTAGACTACATAAGGTGAATCATGTCCATAGACTAATTATATGTAAATAAGATAGAAAGAGATGTACTCTGATGATGTTTTTGAGAACAGTAGGACAATTTTGTTCTCTGTACTGTCATTGATTGATTTAAATAAATATTGTTATAAATGGAATCATATATTAGTTAGGCTTGTTAGTATCACACATAAGGTGTGTATCAATGTACTTCAGCATACTCACTCTATGTATTTGTTAATTTAGATAGTTTATTTACCATTGTTACTTTATAATAGCAATTAATAAAAGAAACATAAATCTCTGTATAACTGAGGTAGGTAGTTCTCACTGTTTTTATAAGAACCTCTGAAGGGTTTTCACTACAGATGGAAACTCTTCACAATTTTTCAGTATTTTCTTACTTGTTTTGACTAATATTAACATGAGGATCTTGACATGATCTTACGGGAATTTTCCATCTTCATACATCTTCCCTATAAAACTTTCCAGTCTGCTTTCTATAATTTGTCCTGAAAATTATAGCAAGTCCTGAAAAATTAAATAGATTTTCTTTGAATCTTCATAGCTAGGTTTGTATAGATCCATGCAATTTGTAAACAATCCACTGAAGAAATTCAGTACGCTTCTCTGAAGAACTGTATTCCAAATTTCTAAGAAGCTTCACTCATTTTCATCAACACCACTTATTTTCTTCCCTCTAGAGCTAAGACCCTTTGTCAGATTACGTTTTTCTATTAACAGATTACAGATCATTCCAGGACTAGGAAAGATTAATGTATTTTCAGTTTTTCTGCCCTGAAGAACTTAATTCTCCTCATTGAATCACCATTTTAGGAGGTCCAATTTTGTTAACTACTCTTGAAACTCCAGAGGAAGAGAGGATACTTCTGTGTCTATACCATTTAGTATGTGCAAGACTAATCTCTGCCTCTGAAGGCAGAGAGAATGCACCTTTCTATATGCTCCTGAATTATTTTCTTTCCCTCCATATTGGGATAATGTGGCAAGATTTCAGGGCTGCAGATATGAAAGGAGCCCAGAAGCTGCCCCGTGTCAGATTACAGCCAGCTCCAGGCTGACCAGCTGCTGCTGGTCAGAGATGAGCCATGAGTGACTCTGCTTGTACCTTTTGGACACCAGATTTAAGAAAGGGAATAACTACTGAACAACAGCAACTGGGAGAGAGAAGTGAGAAATGGAAGAGAAACAGCCCTGCAACTGTTGGAGTAATGACTGAGGACCTGCAGACTGTGGGAAGCCCACTTAAAACCAGTTTGAGATGGACTGCATCATGTGTGAGGAACATCATACTGGAGCAGGGAAAGAGAATGAAGGAGTGGCAGATGAGAAGTCATTATGGAGTCTCTGCAACCCCCATTCCTACTCCTCTCTGGTGTGGGAGGGAAAGAAGTTAGAACAAGGTGAATTGGGGGAAGGGTTACTTTCCTTTCAGTTTTTACTGCTCTGTTCTTTTTTAAGTAGGCAAGAAATTGGGTTAATCTCCTACATGTTGAGTCTATTTTGCCCACGATGTAATTGGTGAGTTATCTCCCTGTCCTTATCTGAAAGCCTGAGCTCTTTTTCACTGTATTCTCCCCTCCCGTCCCCCTGCCCTGTCAGTTCTGCTGAAGAAGGGTACTGAGAAAACAGCGTGGTGAAGCTTAGCTGACCACTGATGTTAAACCACCACTCTCCTAAGCAGAGCTCCTGGGAGTGAACTGGATCTTGAGAGAGGGATCGATTCTCAGCTAACATTTTAGCTAAGGACTGGTAATGCTTAAGATCATGCTTATCCTAAGGTTATTCTAGCTGTATAGCACTAAAGACGAAAAAGACCAAGTTTTCCTTATGTCATGGGGTTATCTTGGACCAGTCTATGTCCGTGACAGGGAAAGTGGGCCCAAGGGTCCCCCACCCCCCTTNACGCCCCCACCCCCCCCAAAAAAAAGGGAAGGGAAAGGGAAAAGAAAGAAAACGAACAGACCTCTAGGGAGGTAAACTTATTTTACTAACTATAATATAATACAATCTAATTAAGATGGATAAATCAAACAAAGTGGAGAGAGAGAGTTATCGGAGCACTTGCCTCTTCGTCGGTGGAGAAGAAGAGGGCGAGACCACCCTAAGCCCATCCCTCCATGATGTGTAGGGACAGGTACCTGGATTAGAGTGTTAACACTTTAACTCCCAATGCACTACATGATGTTATGATGCGGAATACTGAAAACCAAAATCACAAAACCGTGACACCTTACATTGTCTAATTTACTACAGTAGATGTCAACTGCACTCAGCTGTAGCTGAAAGACTCATCTTTTGAGTCAAGCATCTGCTCCTTACTGTATTCCTGATTATTCGTGTAACTATTCTTGCTGGGCTGTGATTGATCAGCATTTATGCTGGGGATGGAGACACTGATAACACCTTAGAGGTCTGCAACTGCTACAGCTCTCCTTCATACCTTTTTTGTTTAAGTAGCAGCAAAACTGTTCTTTATGCTTTATGACTTGTTAGAAAAATAACTACACAACAATTCTGGATGGGCTTTTCAGTTTGGTATTTTTGCTGTTGGTATGGAAAGAGATTCTAAAGAAAATACAGAATTTTTGCCAGTCTATAAAAAGCTTCTGAATCTATTTAATGTATTCTTCCTCTTTTCATTTCAGTATATTTTTCTTCCAAAATAGGATTTATTATTAATCATTGAAAGAGACTTTATATAGAAACTGATGTTTTAATGAATTTCCTAATATTTCTTTTTTCTTATTTTTTAATCTGTCTTTTCTTAAAAAAAAAAAAAAAAAAAGTGTGAAAAAGTAGAGTTTTTCAAATCACTACATAGGTCTGAGGAGAGACAGTATTCTGCACTTGAAACATATACTACCTAAAAGTATGGGAATCAGAAATCCATTTAAAATTTCACGAGAAAACTAAGAAACCATTTTCAGCACATCAGAGCACAGAGGTCATAAATAGTTTCAATATTGAGGCCCCAGGCAAAAACTGTGGTATTGTGTCAGTACAAAACTTTACAGGAATACAACATCAAAATAAAGGCTTCCTAAGTGTTGCAACAGGACAGTAAGATGTTGTGCTGATTTCTTGAATAGTGTGATTGAATGAAGACAGATCTGTTCTCTGAACACAGAGGTTTTCACTTAAGATTTTCCATTCATAAATGTTTTTATATGCACACCGATCTTGCAGTTCTGTAAGGATTGTAGTTGACATCAGATTAAATTTAATCTTCAAAAATTATAGTGTCTTTTATTTTGGTTCCAGACAAAAATAGAGGCACAGTGCGAAATTTAAGTAGCTAGATCTTCTGCAAACCTTCGACTAGTATTAATACAGTCAGAATTTTTATCCTGAAGTAGCTTCCCTATGTGGTTTAAAAACAACTTGCAGAGGTGGCATTTTCATTCTTGTCTGAAGACAGATCTGGCTTCAGCTCAGTCAATTTTTCCTCTTTATTACTGTCACTAACCACAGCAGGAATGTGGCATTTCAAGATTCAGGGATTTCAGTGGCAGATGGAATCAATCCACTCTCTTCCAGCTTTTATAGGTGGCTTAGAAAAGTGTGATATACTAATCTCACTTTCTTCCAAACATAAACAAGCTCATAAAACTGAAGTATTTTCAGTAGTTTGTATTTATAAGTTTCTGTCATCTCTGAACTGCTCTTACTTATTGTCTGCTGGAAAGTAATTCATTCCAAAATGTAAGTTGCTTTTCAGATAAAGTTTAAGTAATTGAGCTAAAAACTATTTGGTCCTTGTCTCAATTTAGTAGTAAGAAACACTGAAATGCCTGCTTGGAAATCTCACAGACCATCAGCAATGAATGTTTAGCAATTAGCACAGAAAATGTTATGAATGATAATACTCTTGTTAGGAAAATGTCTGCATGAAAATGCCTACTAGTCATTTTTTGATTTGGCCTGTTCTCTGTGAGAGTAATTGCTTTAGTCATTGGACTTTCACTTCTGTCAGGACCTGCTAATGATCTGGTAGAACACTATGATCCCCGGTGTTGAAGAGTTCCCATATATCAATGACACTGCTCTAAAAAACTGCACTGTGTATGCAGGAAAGATAAGATAGTAATAAATGTACATCAAGAAACAGCTGAGTGAAGAATTATTTTAGTTTGTATGTATGTCAAAATAACTTCTTCTCAGCATGTCAAACTCCATCAATCCTGGTACCTTGACTCAAACATTGCATGCGTGTTCTCAGATGCTGTGTTGCAATATTTTTTATCATGCAGGTAGCTGACTAGTGAAAAGACATTTACCACGGATGCAGACTGGCATTTACAGCTGCAGGAAGCAATCCTGGAAAAATCTTAAAAAATAGATTCAGTCTTCTACTTTGCATCGTCAAATGTGCTGCATGTAGGAGTCTTCTTGCTGCCATAGGTGTTATGTGTGGGTGGACTCAGACTTTTTACACATAGGTGGATGTGAGAAAACAGTTTCAGCAGATCATTAGAGATGACTTCTAACTAGAGTAGAGTTTTACTCTTCGTTTATCTTGTTTCTTTGGTTGCAACTGGTTTAATCATTAAATTTAAAAGAGTTGCTACTGCTTTCTAGCTTTCTAAGAAAACTGAAGAAAGTGAACTCACATTAAACTTAATTTAACTTAATTTAAACTTTTCTTTCTTATGTATTCCTCTGCATGTAAGCAGAGAGCTGTAAACCATTACTTCTCACAAACCACTTCAGTAAGACTTCAGTAAGTGAATTAATCAAAAGCAAAAAGAAGAATGTTCAGTGCTACTTTACCTAAAAAAATAAATAAATAAAAAATTAAAAAAAAAAGAGAGAGAGAGAAAGAAAAAAGAAAAAACACTAAACTCTTCAGACTTACCTTCTGCTTACTTGCTATTGACAAATATCTGGAAATTATTGTATTGTCTGAATTGTCTATTTATATACAGACAAAAATATTTGCCTATTTTTTTCTGTTTTAGGATTCATACTATATAACAGTTATATCTCTTTGCTGAAGACTTTTCAAGGGCACTAACAAGTGCCCATTTTTCACGCATGTAGCGTGAAAAATACAATAAAACTATATGACACAAGTTAAACTAAAATAAGCCAACACAAATCAAAGAGTTATTTTCCCTTATTGTTTTTATTGCAATGATTGTGTAAAACTGCTTCATAAAAAATAGTCACATATTTTCTTATATATGTAAAACTTACTTGGCTTACAGTATATGTATGCACACGTTCATTTTAACTGATAAAAAGAATGGTAAGCACCATCAGAGAACTGACAATGATTTAAAGTGTGATTAGTTACTCAGCATTGTACAGATAGATCCTGGATTAGGTACAGTACTAGAACAGTAGAGATGATAGCTACAACAAAATTCAGCAGAAAACAGCCCAAAGAAGATGAATGATATCTAGAAAAAGTTAAATGTAAATAGGAAAGAAATCCAGACATGTAAATCAAATCCAAGCACTTTTTGAAATTTCTCTTAACTGAGAATATCATTTTTATATATTCATCATTTTTCTGTATGTTCTCAAATGAAAATATATTCTTGTTGAAATGTCTAAGAAAAGAATAGATATTTATTTATGGCTGCCTTTGCTAGGTTTTGATCAGAGTAAGGTAGATAGTCAATATTTTATGATTTTGAATAATCATAATGTTACTCTGGTTCACTGCAAATAGTTCACTGCTCATGGTGAAATGTTGTCTGATGTTGGCTGCCTTAGTTTGCCCTGACTTCTACAAGACTTAGCGTTTCCATCAGTAATATCACATGTAGGTTTGGTTTAGTAACTGTGGAGACCATATCAAGTTTTCCTGTACACCATACCGGTTTTGGATCATGATTCATATGCATAGATTTCTTTCTGATTTTCTTATGTTTTCTGTTTAACTATTTTTATTTATGTAGATTTGTGTAATGTTTCTCCTTTCCTGCTTTCAGATGTACCACTACTGCTTCTTTTCTTTGCCTCAGTTAGATTTTTAACATCTGTAGCAAATTAAAATTAAATAACTATGTAAAGATCAAATGGACTCAGAACACTTTAATCACAGAAATCTACAATTTCACAAATTATACAACTTCCCTGTTCAGCAGGAGATGTGATATAGTCCAGAAGAATAGCTGAGTGGGCAAGTTTAGTAGTTCCATCTTATGCTATGCCATCTTAAGCTATATAACGCCTAGTTGAGATAGCCCTGAGCTATGTCTAAATGGGCTACTTCATCTTCATGGCGGAAAGTAGAGTAAAACAAGATTGCTAAATCTGTTCCCTGTGTAGGACAGGAACTCTTCATGACTTCTTCTTCCATTATATTATTGTCTTTGGCTAAACAATGATAAATATCACTACGTTCAGAGAGCCTGGCATTTCAGCGAGGAAATTGAATAGCAGAGTTGAAAGAGAAGCTATTCTTCTTGGTGTGATTGCTGTAAGGAGAATAGTTCATGGACAAATTATGACTCCTGTAGGAGTAAAAGAAAGAATATATGCAGTAGTTAACCAACATCTACAAATGCTATAATTTTGTATCAGACAATGATAAGAATCTATCTGAGGAGTCATAAGCCAGGCCAAATTTACTTTATAAGAGCAAATAATAATCTGTTGACACTACTTTTATTTGTGTCTTGATTGCATTACATTTCAAATTAAATTGAAAGGTCTTGCTTGCTGCAATATTTTTCTTGAGTCAGAAAATCCATGAACACTTGAGGCACTTCATGAACCTGGGTACCCTGGTCTAGTGGTTGGCGACCCTGCACATAGCAGGGGGGGTGAAACTAGATGATTGTTGTGGTCCTTTTCAACCCAGGCCATTCTATGATTCTATGATATATATCCATCGAGGATTTGAAAGGCACTCTTCCTAATAGGCTGTCATTGTTTTTGTCACTAGAAAGTCCAGAGAGACTACACAAATAGGACTACAGATTCTAGACAACTTCTCTTGTCCCTGCACTGCACATCATTATATGATGTGATCATTATATGATGTAAAGGGCAAGTTCTTAAACCTGGCCAGTGCTGGAAAATTATTTATTTTCTCAGAAATTGAAATGCAAGTTGATGAAGTTTCTGGACTGAGATACAAATCACATACCTTTTTGGAATTACTGATCTAACAGCTTCCCTCAGACCTTCTAGTCTGCCACAGGCTACTCTTCATGGGCTGCTGTTCCAGCTTGGGGCCTGCTCCTGCAAGGCTTTCCATGGACTATGGCTTATTTCGGGCTACATCTACTTATATAATCATAGAATCACAGAATCATAGAATGGTTTAGGCTGGGAGGGGTCTTAAAGATCATCAAGCTCTAACCTCCTGCCATGGGAAAGACTGCCAATCACTACACAAGTCTGCCCAAGGCCTCATACAGCCTAGCCTTGAACACCTCCAGGCATGGGGCATCCACAACTTCACGTGCTGTACTGTGTGTTCCTCTGTGGGCTGCACATGGAAGTCTGCTCCACGTAGTATTCCATGGGCTGCAGGGGAACAGCCTGCATTTTTATTTTTTTAACTAGAAAGTGTATTTTCCTTCTTCAATAAATGCAAACACAGATATTTTGTCAGTGAAATTAATGAAAGTGTTTTTCATATAAAACTAAACTGCATTTTCCACTGAGGAATTTGTTTACAAATATGGATGAGTGATACTATACTCTCTCTCTAGAGAAGAGGATGCATTCTGTTCTCAATATAAGAAGAATTAGTAGCATCTTTTCTACTGATGCACTGCGCAGTTCTCTTTTGTTCTCTTTTTTTTTTTTAATCTTCTCTTCCCTTCCCTTCCGTACCCTTCTCCTCCACAAACATTTTCCTCTCTTTGTAGGTTCACTGTTAAAACAGGTACTTTTTACCTCTTATCAAAGGATATATGCAAAAGAAAAAAAAAATATTGAATACTAAGACATCAAACATGCAAGACAACCGAAGTTCTAGGGCATTAAAATCTAAACTGCGCATACATATAACTTCAGAAGGAATTGCCATCTAGGGACTGGTGAAAAGGAAGAGAAAGTACGGATCTTGCTTGCAAAGAAATGAAATAACCCAGACAGCCATGACTAATGCTGAGATAAAACAGTCATTCAATTAAAAGAATTAAGGAAGGAAAACTCCTTCATATCCTGTACCTGGTCCAAATATTTTCTCTGTCTCTCATGCTCCCCTTGAGATTTCTCTTGTCTAGGAGCCTCTCCAAAGCAGACTACCCCATGTTAAAATACAAAAACATTGTATTCCCAAAGCAACAAAGAGAATCTCTTTGCATTCCTAGCATGGTTAATAAGCAATGTAACCCAGCAACCAAAGAGAGAAATTATACTGGTGATCATATCAAAGAGTATTTTCCTACCTTTGGACCTTGAGAATCTCCCACACTGGAAGAAAAAAAATAAAGATTTGCATAGCACAGCAGAAATAAATGCTTTGATTATAATAAGTAAATTAGATATTGCTTTATTATTACTATATACAGCTTCAAGCAATCAGACCATTGCTGCTAAGCTGCTCTTACAAATAGCAGTATGTTTGTTTTACAACAACTGTGGGGCAAAATTTATCAGTTAATATTTCTTCTTTTGCCTACCAGAGGGAAAAAAATACAGAGGAAAAATAAAGGAAGCAAGAAAACATATAAAAGGCTATGTTATTAAATACATTTTTATTTTTATTAG
Source organism: Pavo muticus (assembly GCA_016647715.1). Classification (NCBI taxonomy): domain Eukaryota; kingdom Metazoa; phylum Chordata; class Aves; order Galliformes; family Phasianidae; genus Pavo; species Pavo muticus. Next base: position 1,347,929 of record JACDJE010000268.1, on the reverse strand, counting down.
CCAACATAAATGCATTAAATTTGTAACTGGCATCAGTGTGAATATGCAAAAAGAAAGTAAAAAAATGTAGTGTAATAAAAGAAGTTGAAAGGAGCCAGATGTCACACTACAGTTATCACATTCTTCACGTGGTGTTCAGCAGCGTACAAGCCTGAATGAGTCTGAGGAGATAATATAAATAGATGCCAAGCACTAAAATCTCTGACTGACTGACATTTTGGCAGTTACCAGTAGGTGGCTGCAATTTCTAGTTACTGAAATGGCTCACTGAGAACTATTCTGTTCCACACAACTGCTGGAAATGAACCAACCACTAGATGCTTATTGAAGGCTGTTATTGGACTTCTCCTGTCTATGCAACAAGAACATACATATCTGAAAAAATGGAAATTTGTAGATTTCATACATGTTGTTCACTTCTTTTAGGGTTCAGTAGATATTTATAGTCTCTGGTTCTCAAAGGCCCTTCTTATTCTCCTCATGTTTGTCATGAATTCCTCTAGATATACACAAAACTTAAATTTCTGTGTGACATTCTCAAACTATTTTCTCCCTCCAACAGTAACCCACTATACAGCCTCCTCTTGTCTGAAAAATATTTATATCAGAGGGGAAACATAGTTAAAATTATTTTGTTTTGTAATAATTAACATTTTAAAATAATCATAACGACAGCAATAAAAACAGCAATAATAATAATCGTAATAATAACACTCCATAACTGTAGTGTGCATTACATTCAGTGTTTTAAGGCTTTCTTCTAGTGGCTTTATTCATTACTGCCTGAATCTGAAATTACTAAGTTTCATTTTAATTTAAGAGTACGAACATATACAGTATTATCTTGGCGGGAAAAAAAAAAAAAAAAAAAAAAGGTTTTTGGAGTGTACTTTGTCAGTGCTTCAGTATCACTCCAGCTGCTGCAAAGACATATGACGTGTCAAAAAGCAAATTGTGTAACTGAAGAGAGCATAGTGAGAGCTTACTGTGGATAGATGGAAAACAGTTACATTCTACAAAAAAATACAATAAGCAAATAACTAGCATGGTGACAGAGTGTATAAGGCATAACTGAGATTGTACACACTATTTATGATTCTCTTTTCCTGAGAAGAATTATCATACATTCTTCAAAAATTTATCCCATGTGTTCTGTCCCACACATTATCCAAACTGATGGATAAGCTTTTAGGATGGTAATTATCATGGATTCTAGAAGCAAGCTATGGAACTGAACACATTCAGTTTTACATTATGAAAACACTTTTCTGGTGAGCAGCTCATAGCCACTTCTCATTATTTTTCGTGTTTTGAATGGAGAAAAAAACACTGGGGGAAATACTGTCTCAAGACCAAAGAGACACCATTTCATATCCAAAGAAGACTGCTGTGGTTTAACCTGGCAAGTAATTGAATATCACACAGCCTGTTCACTCCCTGTCCTTCCAGTGGGATGGGAGAGAGAATTAAAAA
>JACDJE010000268.1:1281815-1336124 GCA_016647715.1 Pavo muticus | reverse complement strand
AGGTTTTTTTTTTTTTTTTTTTTTTTTTTTTTTTTAATTGTTGTTTCTACTTGTAATCTTAAGTGTACAGTTTGACTTTTAACTGCACAAGCCACCACGTTTCAGTCAGATATGTTTTCAGTAACAAAATGTCTTGCAACATAGGACAATGGGAAAAATTTCAGCAAATTATGTTCAGAATGTGCCCAGATAATATTTAAGTAAAATTTTAAAATTTCAGATCAACTACATTGTTGTTGGCTTTTTTTTTTCCCCCATTTATAATGGGAGAATATGAGAAATTAAATCCACTTAGTCTGTAGAACAACACAGAAAGTCTAAGAAATCCATTGCTCTCTGAAAATCTAAAAAAAAATCCTGGAAGGAATCATATAAATTCATTCTGTTGTACTTTCCAATCCCACAGAAATTCTGAAAGCATATGTTTTTGATGGTAGGCATTTGATAAGCAAAATGTTCATAAAGTTCTTGAATTTACTGGTAGGCACACTTGTTATTAAGATGTTTTTAATATGGATTGTTCTTCATACTTAGTAGTAGAAAGATTATTAATCCAATTAATGTATACAGAAAGGAAGAAAAAAAACAAATAATATGTATCTACACACTTCAAAAGTCTTTCTCATGACTTCTCTTTATTTATCTGCTGAATCTTTTCATTTGTTCATTCTTTCCTGATATTTCTACTCAAAAGTGTACATACACACAGGACAAAGAAAAATACTAAAAGACATTGACATTATTTGCTCATTCATCTAAACTTCTAAGTGAAGGTTTGTAGTTCTTGTAGGATCATGTCTATGAATAAATGTCTTCCTTTGTAATGGTATATATTTAACACTGAACTGCAGTTATACTCAGCACGATTTCTTGTGGGAGCAATCAATTCTTTGTGTACCTTACTTTTACATACTGAAACCTACAAGAAAGACACATTGTTCAGTTTTACCATAGAAAGAAGACAGCAACAAACATTACTCTTTCCAGGGAGCTGGGTGCTTAAAGTACACTTAAAATACAACACTGTATTTTCTTGCTCTAATAGTTTGGATTGCGAGTCATTAACAAGAGAATTGTTTTTGATTCTCACTTAGGGTAGTATCAATTAATTCATCCCTATCAGTAATAACACAATTCCTACAGCATTGTATTGTATCTTGTTTCTTCAGTAAAGATTCCAGACTGAATTAAAACAATGCATCAGCTCTCCCAAGGAATTCAGAGTAGTGCAGCTATATATCAGAGAATGAAAATTAAACAAAGTGAAAGTGTTTTACGTCATGCTGCAGTTATGATAAGAGTATGTGTCTATTTCTACAGATTCTGAATTCACACTATGAAAGTTTACTTAAATTTTATTTTTTCCAAGTAAAACTTTTGACATTCTATGAATTCTTAGCATTTCACTAGATATATTACTATTGTTTGTCATTATAAGTATGGTAAAATAGCAGAATTCAGAGGTTTTTATGATTATTTTTTTTCAAAGTTCTCATGGAAAAAAGAAAAATTTCATAACTGAAGCACATTTAGATGTGTGAAATCTCCCACAGAATCTTTAATGTATATATAGATTTTATACTTACAAATTTTTATTTCTGTAATACTTATGAACTGTTTATTACATTCTTAAATAAACTTCGTAACATAGATTTTCAATGAAATTCTGTGATTTTGAAAGAACTTTACAAAAGATTAAAAAAGAAAAAAAGAAAATGAAACAAGAACACTAAAAATCAAAATAAAACTAAACTAAAGTAATATTTGCTGAGATTACAATACATGTTTTGATCAACATCAGTCATCATACAATCATATAATGGCTTGGATTGGAAAGGACCTTAAAAATCATCTAGTTCCAACCCCAATGCTTCAGGAGGTTGCCCAAAGCTCCATCCAAGCTGGCCATGAACACCTCCAGCAGCGAGACACTTCCAGCCTTTTTGGGCAACATGTTCCAGTGCCTCACCATCTTTGAAGTAAAGAATTTCCTCTTAACATAATATAAATCTACCCTTTTTCCTTTACAGCCATTCCCACTTACTCTATCACTAACAGCCCATGTAAAAATTGCTCTCTATCTTTTTATAAGCTTCCTTTGAGTATTTACATGCCTTGATGAGGTGTCCTCAGAGCCTCCTCCTCTCCACGCTGATTAAGCCCATCTATCTCAACCTCAATAGAAGACAAAAGTATCCTGGGCTGCATCAAAAAAGCAGTGGTCAGCAGGGAGAGGGAGGTGATAGTCCCCTTCTACTCTGCCCTCTGAGGGCTCATCTGGTGTCCAGGCCTGAGGCCTCCAGCACAAGAAGGATGCATAGTTGCTGGAGTAGGTCCAGAGGAGATCCTCAAAGAATATCATAAAACTGGAGCACCTCTCCTATGAGGAAGATTTGAGGCAACTGGGCTTATTTATCTTGAAGAAGAGAAGGTTCCAGGGAGACCTCACAGAGGGCTTCCATTGTTTAAAGGGGGCTTACAAACAGGAGGGAGACTGACTTTTTACATGGTTTGATAATAATAAGACAAAGGGGAATGTCTTTAAACTAAAAAAGGGGAGATTTAGGTTAGCTGTTAGGAAGAAATTACTCAGAGTGTGGTGAGGTACTGGAACAGATTGCCCTGAAAAGCTGTGGATGCTCCATCACTGGAGGCATTCAAGGATAAGTTGGATGGAGCTATAGGCAGCTGTAGGCAATGGTTGACAACCCTGTTCAGGTCGGGGAGATTGGAACTATATAGTCTTTAAGATCCATTCCAACCCAAGGCATTCCATAATTCTATGATTCTATGATTATCCAGATGTTTGGATGACACCATAGAATCATTTGATTTGGAAGGGACATTTAAAGGTCATCTAGTGCAATGAATCAGGACATTTACAGGTATATCAGGTTGCTCAGAGTTTAGACCAGACTGACGCTGAATGTCTCCAAGAATGGGGCATCCACAGCGTCTCAAGACAACCTGTTCCAATACCTCACCACTCTTGTTGTAAAAAGCTTTTTTTCCTTCTATCTAGTTTAAATCTCCCCTCTTTTAGTTTGAAACAAAATACCATCCTTCTGTTGCGTGAGCTACACTTCTCACCTGTTATCTGCAATGTTACCGAGAGTATACTCAATCCTACTATATTATTGATAAAGATATTAAAGAGCAAATGTCCCAAGACAGACCTCTGAGGGACACTGCTCATTACTGGCCTCCACCTTAACACGGAGCCATTGACCACAACTCCCTGTCTGTGACCATCCAGCCTACTCCTTGCCCAGTGTATGTTCTACCCTTCCAATCCATATCTCTCCAATGTAGAGATAAGGTCGTCATGTGAGACAATGTCACAGGCCTTCCAGAAATCCAGGTAGATAAGGTCAGTCAGTCTTCCACTGCTGAATTATGCAGACACTACATCATAGAAGGCCACCAGACCGGTCAGTCTTGATCTGACCTCCATGAAGCCGTGCTGGCTATCTCACATCACCTCTTTGTTTTTCTGGTGCCTCAACATAGCTTTCAGCAGGATTTTCACAGGCACAGAGTTGAGGCTCACCAGTCTGCAGTTCTCCAGGCATTCCTTTCTCCCTTTCTTAAAAATGGAAGTGATGCTTCTCTTTTTCCAGTCAGCGGTGACTTCACCTGGCACCCATGATTTTTCTAATGTGATGGAGAGTGACACGACAACTACATCAACTGTAGGCTAGTAACTAAAGATGATCTCTTAAAGTTCGTAACAATCCCAGCAATGAAGATACATGAGTAATTTTCAGATAGATAAAGTAAATTCAAGACATTAAGATAAGTCATGTACTATTTAGGAGAAGACTGGTGTGGATGAACTACTGTTGAGACTCTGGAAGAAAAAGAGAGTCTACGTCCTCTGGAAGAAGGGACAGGCTACTTGGGAAGATTACAAGGAATTTGCTAAGGTATGCAGGGAGGAAGTTAGGAAGGCAAAAGCCCAACTTGAACTTAGATTGGCCACTGCAGTAGAAGAGAATAAGAAATCCTTTTACAAATATATCAGTGGTAAGAGAAGAACCAAGGATAACTTCCATCCTTTACGTGATGCAGCAGGGAATGTGGCCACTGACGATAAGGAGAAGGCTGAGGTCCTCAACACCTTCTTTACATCTGCCTTTAACAGGCAGATCAGTTATCCTCAGGGCACTTTACACCCTGATCTGGAAGTCTGGAATGCTACACAGAATACCCCCCCGGTGATTCAGGTGGAGACAATTAGAGTGCTCCTCCTCCATCTGGACTGTCAGAAGGCCATGGGACCAGATGAGCTCCACTCTAGGGTGCTGAGGGAGCTGGAGGCAGTGATTGCCGAGCCACTCTCGGACATCTACCAGCACTCCTGGTTATATGGAGACGTCCCAGAGGACTGGAGGCTTGCCGATGTGACTCCCATCTACAAGAAGGCCCATAAGGAGGATCCGGGGAACTACAGCCCTGTCAGCCTGACCTTGGTACCAGGGAAAGTTATGGAGCAAATCATCTTGGGTGAGATCACATGGCATGTGCCTGGCATCCAGGGGATCAGGCCCAGCCAGCACGGGTTCATGGAAGGCAGGTCGTGCTTGATCAACTTCATCTCTTTCCATGACTGGGTGACCAGACTGGTAGACAAGGGAAAGGCTGTTGTTGTAGTCTACCTAGACTTCAGCAAAGCTTTTGACACGGTCTGTTCCAGTATTCTCCTGGGGAAACTGGCTGCCCTTGGCCTGGACAGGTATCCCTTTCTTTGGGTAAGGAACTGGCTAGAGGGCCATGCCCAATGGGTAGTAGTTAATGGAGTTAAGTCCAGCTGGTGACCCATTTCAAGTGGTGTCCCGCAGGGGTTGGTACTGGGGCCCATCTTGTTTAATATCTTTATTGATGACCTAGATGAGGGGATTGAGTGTACTCTCAGTAAGTTTGCAGATGACACCAAGTTGGGAGGTAGCGTGGATCTGCCTGAGGGTAGGGAGGCCCTTCAGAGGGATCTAGATAAGCTGGATCAATGGGCTGAGGTGAAAGGAATGAGGTTCAACAAGGCCAAGTGCTGGGTCCTGCACTTTGGCCACAATAACCCCACGCAGCGCTATAGGCTTGGGGATGAGTGGCTGGATGACTGTGAAGAGGAAGAGGACCTGGGAGTATTGGTTGATGCTTGGCTGAACATGAGCCGACAGTGTGCCCAGGTGGCCAAGAGGGCCAATGCCATCCTGGCCTGCATCAGAAATAGTGTGGCCAGCAGGAGCAGGGAAGTAATCATTCCCCTGTACTCAGCACTGGTGGGGCCACACTTCAAGTATTGTGTTCAGTTCTGGGCCCCTCACTACAAGAAAGACATTGAGGCCCTGGAGCATGTCCAGAGAAGGGCAACAAAACTGGTGAAGGGTCTGGAGCACAAGTCTTATGAGGAGTGGCTGAGGGAGCTGGAATTGTTTAGTCCAAAGAAGAGGAGGCTCAGGGGAGACCTCATTGCACTCTACAACTTCCTGAAGGGAGATTGTGATGAGGAGGGGTTTGGCCTCTTCTCCCAGGCAACAAACAGGACCCGAGGAAATGGCCACAGGTGGTGCCAGAGGAGATTTAGATTAGACATACGGAAAAACTTTTTCTCTCAGAGAGTGGTCAGGCACTGGAATGGCCTGCCCAGGGAGGTTGTGGAGTCGCCGTGCCCTGGCAGTGTTCAAGGCGTGTCTCGATGAGGAGCTACGAGATATGGTTTAGTAGCTTGTGGTAGCAATGTTAATGGGAGGACAGTTGGACTAGATGATCTTGTAGGTCCTTTCCAACCTTGTGATTCTATGATTCTATGATTCCATTTAGTCTCCTTTCAAAAAAAATGAGACCATAACATTTAAGTTTTCATTTTCAAAATATCACACAGGGAGAAGGACACTGGTGGCCTGGTGGACAACAGGTTGACTATGAGCCAACAGTGTCATCTGGGTTGCAATAAAAGGAGCATGTCCAGCAGGCCAAGGGAGGTTCTCCTCCACGAGATGCTTTACTGCACAACCTGCTCTAGGAAACCTACTTTAGCAGGGGAATTGGACTAGATGATCTCCAGTGGTCCCTTCCAATCCCTATAATTCTCTGATTCTGTGATTCTACAGTTTTCGGGAAAGAAAATCAAGAACAAAATTAAGATCTAAATCAACTCTTTTTCTTTAGCAGCCAGCGTATCAGATTCCCCCTACAGTTTTGATTTTTTTTTCCTTTTTCTAATGAGTCAGATACAATTCACAGTTAATGTATATAACTTGTCTTCTTATACAGTTTGAATCATTGGGTTTTCTTTAAGAAAAAATGTTTGCCATTGCTAAATTTTCTAGGAACATTCATAAGTTTTTCAGGGATAAATCTAGAAATTTTTCTTCATAATCAATAAAATGTATTATTCTAATATTAGCATTTCATATCTTAACTAATTGCATTCTGTTATGTATTACTTAAGTTATAGCTGCATATCCTCTTATGTAAAGTGCTAGCAAAAATTTATGCTATGAAGTTTAGAATCATAGATTACGTTCTCTTTTACAGTTGGCTGGAAATGAAACTTTAATGAATTTTATTTCAAAGACTGGATCTTCAACAGAATGGGAACATTTTTAAAAGGTGTCTATCTGTTTGACTGTTGGAATGTGATGGTTTCTCAGTCCTGCAAAATTAAAGAAAAGGTCTCAAACAGAGAGATCTGAAGAGGAAAATTAGAAAAACATACAGGGAAATTGAGAGAAGTGGTTTTCTGTTACAAGGTGAAAAAATGATCTTTCAACACAATTTTGCTTTACAAAAACTTATAAAATATTTTGTCTTAATTCCAAAGAACAAAAACAAATATCAAACCATAGAAGCTGTTGAGTTTGTGTCAGATCCATTCACAGCTCCCATGCAACAAAGGTGGTTATGAAGGTGTAAAATTTTTTTTTTTCTGTTATAGATTATAAGCGGTTAAAACTGGAAGATTCTAGGAGTATGCCAGATGTTCATTAAATCTTCAAGCAGAAACTTCATAAGAGTGCAGTTAGTCCTGTCAGTCTCACTATTCTGGAAGTGGTGAGACATCCAGAATATACCTGAAATCAAGACTTCCATTGGAGACCATGGTATTTTGAAAGGCTTGGACCAACCTGGAAGTCTTAGGCTTAACGTCAGGGAGTTCAGTACTTTCCCACAATATTTAGAATTATAAAATAATGATTTTTAATTCTGATCAACTTTACACTCTGTGGTTGAAGAACAGTTTTCAAGCAAATTGAAGAGAGGTAGTGGATCAAAAATCCAACATTGCATGATATTCAACATTTCTAACCCTATCTTGCTTTATATTCTTGGTACAAACATTCTGCAATAAAGCTGTTTCTACTGAAGATCTCATAACATATTGTGTTAATTTCAAAAGCAGCTATTTTGAATTACCTCTAGACTGCTATTTTGGGCTGAATACTTAATACGGTCTGGTTTGCATAGGTTAACTCCTGGAACACTTCTCTGGGCTATGTTCTCTTCATAAGAAATTTATTTTATGCACTCCAAGATTTATAACAGTGGCACTTCATCACACACTTCTACTAACAGCGGAACTGAAAATGTCCTGAAGACATTTTATAGCTCTTTGTTACCTGTTTATGTTATTAGACTAACAAAAGTACACATTTGGTGTAATATAGACTATAATTCAGATCATGATGTGATTGAATATTATTTACAAAGCCCATTTCTGTAATAATCAGGGTAAAAAAGTTAAAAACACAAGTTAGGAATCTACCTTTTCATTCTGAATTTGAAGAAAATGCTTGACTGTCCTTCAGATAGCAAGATCTGTTCCTGGTGTTTACATTCACATTTGTCTGAACACATTCAGATGCAAAAATCAGTCTTTCCTCCACAGAGACATTAAGAATTACTGAGCTATTTTCAGAATTTTTTTTTTCCAGAAATTAAGAGAAAACTTAGACTGAATCCAGTCTTAATTAGAATGCCAAGATTTGCTGTGATGTATTTTCTGTTGCTAAATGAGCAAAATTAAAAAATAATAACAATCTTTATCAAATATTAAAAAAACAGTTTTGTAGCAAGCACATTTCTTGAATGAGATTCTATATATATTAGGTGGATTTTTAGTCCTCTTTGTTTGCTTTATTTTATTTTAATTTAAATGTAGAGTTTTAAATTAACAGAATGATATGCCAGTAAGATATACCTACTTTAATTTGCTACTTCAGTTATGTATTTTAAAAAATTTAGCTTGAAACTTGTAAGAATATATATTTGTAAAAACTAACATTTTTTTCTCACTTCTCCCTATTAATTCTCTAAGAAATGATCTAATTGGAACAGTTTTGAAAATAGCTTTCTTTTCCTGTTCCCACCTGCCTAATACTCAGTACAGGCTAGTTTATAACATAAACTAAGTTACCAAATTCATTTGAACAAAACTGTATCTACAATGAAGAAGAAATGCAGAAGTAATATACAGAATTATTTTTGACTTCTTCCATTACATATTGTGCATGGAGGAGATAGAACCTTGCAATAATAAGGTGAGATTTGTGTCAATTTATAGTCTTAATATTTGGCTTTCTTATTTTTATCCTTCTATACAAGGGAATTACGGTGTTTGTAATTACAGATGAACCAAATAAATACCCTAAAAATCATTTAACTGCAGCATGGATTGCAGCCTGCTCTAAAGCACACTATGTGTTATAGGGAATAACAATTTAAATTTTTATTTCAAATGGCAGGGTCATTAATGAACACTATATGTACCTCCTCACATTGCATAAAGACCCGCTGGCTGCCATTTTCTATCTCTAGGACATTGCAGGTAGTCAAAGACAGAGTATTAAAAATGTACAATTGTAGAGTAATCCTTACCAGGAATTCTTTCCCAAAATCTCACAGATTTGATGTTGGGATCCTCCTGGTTCAGGAAAACAGAGACATCAGTGGATTATTTTTTCAGGAATTCTCCTGTTATTTTTCCATTGAATGTACATTTTCACTATCCAGAGTCTCCTATCAAATTCCATATGCTCTATTACAAGAATTTATTTCATCTGTTTTGAACTTACCTTGGTCAATTTGTTTTTCTCTTGCTCCTATTCTCTAACTTAAATCCTTTATATTTATTCTTTTTCACATTGATGATCATGGAGAAATTAAACTAAGAAACTGGGGTAGAGTACGGGTGCTGGAATGATTAGCTTACTCAGACTTCAGTTTAAAAGTCGATAGGGTCAATCTCTTCATATGTAAAAGGAATCTAAATGCCACAGAGAGAGATTTGCTACATTAAAAATAATAATAATAATAATAATTTTTTTAAAAAGCATATTTTTGGAAGAATCATGCAACAAAAGCAGAAACAAAACACAACTTATTAAAAAAAACCACTGTCTTTGAAAGGGATAATGCAATATGTTGCTAAAATAAGAGAACAATCATTTGAGCTCTTTGCTGCAGCCAACTTAATATTGCGAGAGATTATTTTCTATATTATTTTGATATAGTCTGCATTAATAATATTTTTATTACTACTTCAACAAATAATCCCCAATGAATCTACTTCTGAATCAATAAAAACTTATGAGCCATGAATCTGCTGGAAGTTGAAAGCATACTTGTAGAGATATTTAAGTAGCCACTGCCTAGAAAAGAATTGCTCTGTGAGTAAACAAAAGATTTAACCTTTCAAGTATGTCAATCTGGCAGTTTTCATGAGCATTAAACTCAACTGAAGACTAAAAAGAAAAAAAAGAAAAAAAAAAAAACCAACCCAGTAAATAAAACATGGTGATAAAAGGTGTTCTTGAGTTTTATGCAAGACATAAAAAAGATCAAAAGGTACTTAATGTCTGTATTTTGTTCACTCCAATATCCTCAGATTTAGTCCAAACATACTCTTTAATGGTTTTTGGGGGGAGGAAAAATCAGCTCTAGTTTATAGCCTTCACTGCCAGCTTTGAGCCTGAAGGAAATTTTTACAGCTGAGTTATAAACTCCTAAATATTGACATTTATAATGGCAAGGTTGACAAGCCTTTAATTTCAACACTAGCCAGTGTCAGTATAATAACTTAAAAAAGATAATATAATTTCGGTGAGGTTAAACGCAAGTTAAAAATGTGTGCCTGGAACTTGCTAGGCCACAAACACACATATATCCTTAATTGCACCCTCACTTAATTTAGAACTGCTTAAAAAAATCAAGTGATTTAATTTTTAGCTATATCGCTATTCCCAGACATTTCCACATCCTGACATTTTCTGGCCAGACTATAGTCAAAATCCTGAATGTTATTTTTAAAATGTAATCTTCACTGGTTGGTTTTGGACCTCCAACTGTTTTTCCTTCTACTTTGTCCCTGAGTAAATACAGCGTATGGTAATTTATTGAGTAATTAAGAGTAATAAAACATGTAACTCACATGCACATTTAGTCATAAAAACACCCTCTTCTTTAGTACATCGTGTGTCATAATCTTATTGATGTTACTGCCATTTATTCCTCCTACAACTCCCACAAAATTTTCTTGTTTCCCCCTCATTTCACCACCTCCAGAGAAGCTAGCTTGAAATAATCTTCTGTGAGGCAATACCCTTTCTGGCTTTTGGAGAACTGTAACATCTTTCCAAATATATGCACGTCCTCACAGAAATACTAAATATAATTCTTAGTAACACCCTCTAGACCACTGAGATTCAGATACATTTTCTGCCCGCCTCCACTGTACTGAAAAATGCAGAGAAGGTCTTGTCACTGACCATGGTAAGACTTCCTCTCCGCCTACAAAATCAACTTTCAGATCTGCTTTGTGCTTTGACCCTCCTTAACCACCTTTTTTTTTTTTTTTTTTTTTTTTTTTTTTTTTTTTTTTCCCTGGGAATAGCTTACTTTTTAAGAAGTCTCAGTGCATTTATTATAAATTACTTCTTTTTGATCATGTATTGACTTGATGCTACCTATCTCAGCTATGAAAAGGTAAAATACAGATAAATCTCTTTACTATAAAAATTCAAATACACAAACTTTACGTATTTATGAAAATATATATGTTTATATAAATATGAATAAATGAAATAAAACCCTTCTTTATTTACTAATATAAAGATCTTATCTAAGAGGTATTTTTCTCTGCTTGTAGATATATTCAGCATTGGCAGCTGAAATACTGTATCACTAGCCATTTGCTAGGAAACTGTACATAAAAGAAGTTGGTCCTCTGCAGTGTGGATCTGCTACCCTCCTTCCACTCTATTATTTATGTAAACAGGAATAAGCAAAGATAATCTTTCTCTGATAATCATGTTGGCCTTTAGAGCTAATCTTTGTCTTAGGCTGCTTATGTGAGATTTTATCCATTTTTTTTTGTGTCTCTATCAAAGTCAATTAAACTTTGCCCACTTTAAAAGTTAGTTTTGATACTTTCACAGATAAATTATGTCATATGTCATCTCACTGAGGACATACACATTGTTTTGGAAGTGCAGGGTCATATCCAGTACTCTGTAGATCTATTAAAGGCTCCTTGACTCAATTAGTTGAAATTGTAATTTTATGTGAATTGTTCTTACCTATTGCACATCATGTTTATATCTGTAAATATTCAGTTATTAACTAATCCTTACACATTTTAGATAAAAGAATATTATTTTTGCCATGTTTTACAAACAAAATCAATATGAGTATTGGTTTAAAACTTTGTTCTAACTCCTTTCTTTGTGTTCACTTTGATTCATGAAACCACCTGCATTCTGTCAGACTGGACAGGGCCCTGCATAACCAGATACAGCTGCAGATGTCCTTATTCATTGAAGGGGAGTTGTACTATGTGGCCTTTCAATGTCCCTTCCAACTCGTACAATTCTACGTTTCTATAGATCACCCATATTTGTTCCACATCTGTGACTTTTAAAACAAAAGTTAGATTCATTTTCTTTGAGACAATCACCTCCAGTGTTCATGTGTTTTATGTGAATTATTAAGAAAAGGAACATGTCATTCACTGTCATAAACACGAACGGTTGAAACTGACAGACCTATGCAAATTTAAGTCCATAATTTTATTCATATGAACATTAACTTTAGTCTCATTTGTGCTTCCGCTAATTCTATCGACTATTATTGAGAATAATAAAAAAGTTTTATAATATACAAAAAATGTAACTGTGTTGATTTAAAAGATTATGTTCTATAAATAAACATTAAATTTAAAAATATATTGTACTACAGCAATGATACAATTACTGAGTGAAGAACTGTAATGTCAAACACAAGCTTCTTCTGAATAAGTAGGTTAGCGAAATCAGGTGCCTAAACCTCTGCTTTAGACTCAGGGGCAGTTAAAAATACACAGTTAGTCATATTACCTTCCAACATTTTTATTTTTAATACAGAGCTATTTTTAGACTGAAAAAAGAGCAAACATCCCTTGGAATATGTTAGGAAGATTCTATGACATTACCAACTTGAATGTAATGTATACTCTCTGTCTACAGAACAAAAATGCCTGCTCAAACACTGGATATTTTTAAGATAAGATAACTGACAGTAGATAGTTCAATTGGGTAAATTAATCAGTTATTCTTACCTATAATCAATAAAGTCTAATTGATTTACTTTCCTGTGGGTTCTCATTTAGAAACATCCTTCCTTCCATCCTTGTTCACAAGGTTGGTGTAGCACTTGGGTCAGGGCAGTTCCAGACAGGAGCTCAGACTGGAAGAAATTGAGATTGAGAGCAGCCCTTAGGAAAAGGACTGGGGGGTTCTGGTGGGCAAAAAAGCTCTACATGAGTCAGAAGTGTGTGCTTATAACCCAGAGGACCAACAGAATCCTGGGCTGCATCAAAAGGGGGATGGCAAGTAGGGCGAGGTAAGTGATTGTCCCCTTCTGTTCTGCCCTCATGAGGCCTCATCTGGAGTACTGCATCAAGGTCTGGGGACCCCAGCACAAGAAAGATGTGGAACTGTTGAAGCAGGTCCTGAGAAACATGAAGAGAATCAGTGTGTTGAAGCACCTCTTCTATGAAGAGAAAGCTCTGGGGAAATTTCATTGTGGCCTTTCACTACTGAAAGAAAGCTTATAAAAAGATAGAACCAAGTTTTTACAGGGGCTGATAGTGAAAGAAAAAGTGGGAATGGTTGTAAAGTAAAAAGGGTAGGTTTATACTATATGTTAGGAGGTAATTCTTTACTTCAAAGGTGATGATGTTCTTGAACATATTGCCCAGAGAAGTTGTGAATGTCCCATCTCTGAAAGTGTTCAAGGCCAGCTTGGAGGGGGCTTTGGGCAACAACATGTGGCAGATAGATTGAAACCAGATTATTTTTAAGGTGGCTTTCAACTCAAGACATTCTATGATTTTATGATTTTGACACAATGCACTTAATTGGGTTCAATTAACATAAATTAAAATGAAAATGAGTATTCAAGGTGTTGTGAATTTTTTTTTAAGTTTTTGTAAGTAGTTTGGAAGCATAGGCAAAGATATCTCTAACTTACTCAGGTTATTTTGTAAGCTTATAGTTTAAGAGTTTCTATAGCCAGTGATGTGACAAAGAATAACATAGACAGCATTGGGCTCTTCCTGCTTTGACTGTCCAGAATAAATGAAATAACCTTTGAAAATGTATTTGGTTTTGATGATCTTTTATTTTACAAAAGCTAATCAGGATTGGTATTGAGAATCTTTATGTAATGTCACAGGTTTTATACAATTAATAGAAAGGTGAAAGTTAAAAATGGCTATACAACAAGCACACATAGAGTGAGTGGTCAAGTAGTCAAGTATAAGACTAGCATCATTTCTTACATTATATTCTGTGTATCTAAATTTTCTGTTTTCAGTTGTTAGCTGCAATAAGAGCATAAGGATAATTCAGTTTATGTAACAAAATGCTCTTACAAGTTCAAATAAAATTCCTCCAAGCTTTTTTCAGCTCGTCAGGTGCAACACAGTTTGCCAATCAGACTTGTACAGAGAAATCCCTGGCCTGTTCTCTTTCCCAGCCTGTACATAGATGCTCTCTGGCAAATTACTTGGTGGTCTGGATCAAAACCATGCCAATAAGCACACTAGCAAATGTTTATCCCAGTTTCTGTTCAATTTACTGATATAGATATAGCTTAATATGTATATATATTTTATCTATGTAGAATGATCGCTAGCTAGTCTACTAGGAAAATAAATTTTTCATGTATCTTAATATGTTCTGACAATCTTCTTACAAAAATGACTCTGTTTCCAGAACATACTACATTGATGTTCATTTGGAATATGATGTTCATAAAAGCTTCTGACCTAGTGTCGTTATGTTTTAAATAGAATGCATATTTTGTTTAAGTGGCACTGGACAAGAGCACCTCACCCCAGCTAAACTTCAGTTCTAATGGGAGCTTCTTTTCCTCTTTTTCATCCCTGGAGAGCAGGCTTAGGGATGAAGTCTGCAGAAGCAGCTAATCATAAAAATGCTTTGTAAAGATTTACAGAAGACTTGTTAGCTGTGACCTGTGCCCCATTCAAAGTACATAAAAAATCTGTAGGAGTTAGCTTGAGCTATCTCTGACTATTATGGTCCCTCAGGAGCTTTCAGATATCCATAGTGACAGGGTGACAAATAGTGAGGGGCTTCAAATCTTATTGCCCAGAAATCATTGTGTGAGTCTCCATCACATCTCCTCGGTGCAAATATATATTGTAAGACTTCTGAAGCTGTAGTCTCTGAAAAGCAAACTTACCATTTCTTACATTTTACTTTTCCATTAAAAAAAGGTGCAAAAAATATTAGGAGTATAAACAGAGGACTGTATTTCTTTTAGTTTCTTGTAAAATCTACTTATCTTTCTGGACCACATTTAAAAATAAATAAATAATGAGAAAGCATTTACTTCTGATCTGTATCATTATAGATTTGTCTCTAAATGTTACTGATAACCTTTTTGTTATATGAAGGTTAGAAAGTTGGGAATTTCTAGTGAAGTTGGCTTTGAATTATTTGGGCTGTCAGCTATAAGTGTATGTTCAGAGTTCCTTTACAATACTGCTAGAGATTTAGTAACTGGTGACTAAAGAACATAATTAGTGCCAAAAAACTGAGAGAAAGTTCCTTGCCAAAATAAATCAGAAAAGGTCATGTCTTCCACTTGTATAAATCACTGTAGCTCAGTTTCAGTCACTAGATAATGATCATATTACACAAGCATGGGATTTCTTCCACTTTGTTTCTTCATTTCTGTGAAAAAAAGAAACTCTCAAAAGTAAGGAAAAAGAAACATGCAATGACCAATCACTTATTTATTTTTTTATTTCCCTTAACTTATCAAATATTTTCTCAAGCTGAAAACATCTTTAAAGCCTACTGAATATTTGATAGGAAGTCAAACATTAAATTTATGCATGAATTTTACATTAAACCAATTGTATATATAGATATGTGATCCATTTATTCCTGGACCACTTGGTAGATAAGGAACTGGATGGATGGTTGCACCAGTGTTGCAGTGAAAGTGGAAATTTGTGATGAGTGATGATCCTCAGGGGTCTATACTGGGACTTGTTCTATTTAACATCCTTGAGACAAGAACCACAGGACTGAGTGCCTGTAAGAGATTATTCTTTTATGCCATTGCCTCAAAGCTTGCTGAGGAACAAGTCCAAACAAGTCCTGGGCAAGGGTAGCAAAGTCCTTTGTCTGAGGGACACAGATGGACAAGGCCAGAGGCAACGAGAGAGAGATAAGCCGCAGATTAATGGCTGGGAAGCAGTCTTTTGTGTGGACTTATCTTGAGGGAGATAGCCCTCTCAGGGGGTGCTACACATGGCTCTTACCCAAGCACCCAGGAATGCCACACTGGCAGAAGAAGGATAAAAAAGGGACAAACCACCATGAGATGAGGTTTCTGACAACAGATTCCTCATGAAGAAGAACAAGGAGGTTTTCTGACATGAGAAGCCTCATGACCTGCCTCTCTCCCTGCTGGTCTTGCTCTGCACTCTACCTGCTTGCTTCCTAAGTCCAGCCATGCTGCTGCTGCTCTCCCCCAAAAGGTGTCTGCCATCAGATTCCTCACTGTGGAATGTCTGCATGCTGACAGACTCTCCTGGGCCTGCTACTGGAGACCTGCTGCTTCCTCCCGGACTTACCCTGTGGCTTCTTCCTGGATCTACCCGGTACCTGCACCTGCTTGCTGCCTAAGGCCGGCCACGCTGCTGCTGCTCTCCCCCTGCGCTTTTGCCTTGGACCATCAGAACGGCGTGCAACGGGACCGCTGCTGGATCCTGGTGGTGACTATCCCCGCTTTACGCAATTCTTGCTTCTTTCCTATCTTTTCTATTGCCCTTCTTCCCTTCCCCATCACCTTAATTCATAATAGTGTCCGTCCTCCCCTTTCCCATCTCCCTGATTAAGATTTGTAGTAAACCTGGTCAGACCAACATTTGAACTGTTATTTCTTAATCTCACACCGGGTATACATATATCAGAGAACCTCCTCTCCCTCCTATAAATTGGAGCGAGACAGTGCCCCTTCAGCAAACTTAGAGGTGGAGCTGACACACTGGAGGGAGTGGATGCTACACAAAGAGACTTGGATAAGCTTGAAAAGTCAGCCTGTAATGAACAACACGTGGATCAACAAGGCCAAGTGCAAGGTGCTGCTCTTGAGTCGAGCAATTAAAAAAAAAATGGATACAGGCTGGGCGACTAGTTGATAGAGAGCAGCCCTGTGAAGAAGAATGTAGAAGCTCTATTGAACTAAAAGCTTGTCATACAGCGTGAGCTTGCAGCCTGAAAGGCCAATTGTATCCTGCGCTACACATAAAGAAAGGTAGCCAGCAGGGAGAGGGAGGTGCTTGTCCCTCTCTATGCTCATGAGGTATCACCAGGAGCATTGGATCCTGGTATGATGGCCCAGAACAAGAAAGATATGAAGCAGTAAATTGGATCCAGAAAAGGACCACAAAGCTGATCAGATGCTCAGAGCACCTCTCCTTTGAAAACTAACTGTGAGAGCTGGAGTTATTTATCTATAGAAAAGAAGGCTCCAGGATGACTTTTTAGAAGTCTTCCAGATTCAAAGGTTGCCTTCAGAAAAGATGAGGAGAATGTCTGTACCAGAAAGTACAGTGGCAGAATGACACATAATGGTTTTAAACTATAAAGGAGTAGGTTTAGATTAGATGTTAGGAAGAAATTATTCATTATGAGTGTGATGAGGCATGAGAACAGATTGCGCAGAGAACTTGTGGATTCTCCATCCCTGAAAGTGTTCAAAGTAAGGTTGGATGGGGATTTGCTGGCAAGTGACCTTGTCCATGGCATAGGGATTGGAACTAGGTGATATTTAAAGGTCCTTTCTAACTCAAGCTGTTCAGTGATCCTTTGATATAACCTCAGTTTTGAAATGAAATCAAAAGAATGAAATACTTATTCCAAGCATGGATACAATTACTGTTTTTTAACACATAAAATCATTTTATGCTTTATGCTTTGCAGAGGTACCAGGTGTTTTGTTTTTATTTACTATGTTTATATTTTTAATAATTTTTATTATTTTTTATACTGTCACATATAAAACAATTAGTCAATTAAATTTAGCTGTGAAAGTTAATCAAACACAGAGATCAAAAGAATGCCTCTGATTTAGGCAATATAGAATCAGACCTTAGCTAATGAATTTGATCTTATTTGAACACGATTGCCCATTAAATTTACTTATTTACATATTACTGACCAGTCATTTAAAATCATTGCTAACAAACAAGGTCTGAAAATGTATTTGCACACCAAGTGCCAAGAAAAAAAATGCAATACCTCAGTTAATGAGTAATTAACTCTGAATGGAATTAGGAGAAAACTATTTTTTCATCTGTATAATGGATTGGTATTGGTTTGTATCAGATCAGTTTGTATTAGGAATTATTATTTATAAGACATTGTAAAACCTGATCAGAATTGATTAATCTAATATATTTTTGTTTATTTATTTTGCTTTGTGTGTTTTATTTATATGCTATAGTTTATTTTAGATATTTAATATAATATATAGTACATGGTTAAATTAATTCTATACTTTTGTATAAAATCAGTTTTGAAACAGACTTTGTGCAGATTATGATAAAGCAGTAAAGAAAGATGAAAAATGATAGCTTATTTAATATGTAGTGGAAAATAATGCAGCCATAAGCTGTCTGTAATAAATGTTAATTGATTAGGATTTATATTTTTGGTCTTCCTCTCTGAGACTCTAAGCTATTAATCTGACTCGAACTCAGGCAGTATACTGTAACAATTCAGTAAAAGTCATTAAAAAGAAGTCAGTAAAAGCCTTAAAGGGAAATAAAATCTGTTATAATAAATGTAATAGATCTGTATATCTATAGGCATGCGATAAGGCAGAGAGGGAAAGGAGAGGAGAGGAAAGGAAAGGGGAAAGGAAAGGAAAGGAAAGGAAAGGAAAGGAAAGGAAAGGAAAGGAAAGGAAAGGAAAGGAAAGGAAAGGAAAGGAAAGGAAAGGAAAGGAAAGGAAAGGAAAGGAAAGGAAAGGAAAGGAAAGGAAAGGAAAGGAAAGGAAAGGAAAGGAAAGGAAAGGAAAGGAAAGGAAAGGAAAGGAAAGGAAAGGAAAGGAAAGGAAAGGAAAGGAAAGGAAAGGAAAGGAAAGGAAAGGAAAGGAAAGGAAAGGAAAGGAAAGGAAAGGAAAGGAAAGGAAAGGAAAGGAAAGGAAAGGAAAGGAAAGGAAAGGAAAGGAAAGGAAAGGAAAGGAAAGGAAAGGAAAGGAAAGGAAAGGAAAGGAAAGGAAAGGAAAGGAAAGGAAAGGAAAGGAAAGGAAAGGAAAGGAAAGGAAAGGAAAGGAAAGGAAAGGAAAGGAAAGGAAAGGAAAGGAAAGGAAAGGAAAGGAAAGGAAAGGAAAGGAAAGGAAAGGAAAGGAAAGGAAAGGAAAGGAAAGGAAAGGAAAGGAAAGGAAAGGAAAGGAAAGGAAAGGAAAGGAAAGGAAAGGAAAGGAAAGGAAAGGAAAGGAAAGGAAAGGAAAGGAAAGGAAAGGAAAGGAAAGGAAAGGAAAGGAAAGGAAAGGAAAGGAAANAAAAAAAAAAGAAAAAAGTCATCAAGGGTTCCATTCTGGAATAACTTGATCAGTTATATCCATTCTACAGTTAAACTAAAGATTAACCTTATATTTTTCCATTTGTTATCTGCGTATATCCAACAAATAGATATCATTTACTCTGTCTCATGCAAATTCTTTTTTTACTTAAGTAAAAATTACAGCACCTCTCTGTGGATTTTGTAGGCTGATCTCTGCTTTTCTTTGTTCACAGACATCTAAACAGTTAAATCCACATCTTCATTTGAAAATAACACTCAGCAGAAGAAATTAACTGCACAAAGAGGAAAAATTTGGGTGTTACACTCACAGATAGTATTTGAAGTTTTTCTCATCTTTTGTTACTTGGAATAGTTAATAGTCAAGAATAGGTTATGCAGACTCCTTAAAATTCATATTAGAGAACAACATTTCAGAAAAAAAAATGAATGTGAAAATTCACTTGGTTATTTATAATTAACTAAAGAATTAATAGGAAATAATCCGTGTTTCCATCTGTCAGATAACTTACATAGGAAATCAGTCTGGGGTGAACTCCCTTTTTATTCTGAGAGTTTTCAGATCCATCCGTTTTGCCTCATGAAAAAATAAGTTACTTGCCTCCTTATGTCCTCTAGAGGGTACAGTGGTCGGGATGAAAGGCAGATTAGCTGGCTGTTAAAATTATCTTGCCCTACAGAGAAAAATATGAGAATAATTTGAAGAAAAAGTGAGAGAAGAAGAGAGAGAACAAAAAAATAAACATGATACTGATACACCAAGTTAAATATGGTATTTGCATACTGTAAACAGTATGCAATTCAAGGTCCCATCCATCACAACCAGTCTGTGGATAGCAGAGATGACCAACAACAGCATACATAGCTGGTGGCTGCCTGACCTCCCCTTTAGGGAAGCTTTAGGAGGCAGCACAAGAAAGGCGGAATGTCTCACTGCTGTTTTACAGTGCGTCATAAACGTGCAATGAACCAGTTTTCATCTTAAGATATAATAGAATTCAAATGAATTTAATCTCAACTTCAGTTTCAAGAAGATACGACTCTTGCTAAAGTGATATGTTGTTAGTGGAGTTCTTATAAATAAGGAAGTTTTGAAAAGTCCGGAATATAACAAACAAACAAAAGCAACAACCATTAAACATGAACTTTATAAGCCACTGAGTATAAATAATTTTTATTTTTATAATACAGAGAGGAACTATTTTACCTGTTTGACTTATCTGCTGAATTTTATACCTAGTCTCATGCACTGCAGTTCAGTTGTTTCTGAGGTGGGAATGACAGTTTGCCTCTAGTATTTGTTATGATATTATTAGAGACCATATATATCTATGATTTTCTAAACAGTGAGAAACTGTGACGCTATTTGCTAAATTTTTAAAATTCCAGTCTGATGATTTGTTATAAAGACTCATGTTCACCACAGCTATGGATATTATTGACATTGACAATTGTTTAAAAAAATCTGGAAAAAGTGTGTCATGAGGAAGAACTTAGAGAATCACTATACATGATTCATCCTTGCATGCCTATTCAAATATAATCAGTGGAAAGTAGTTAGCATCTAATTATACAGTCCCAGATGAAAAATCTTGGCTATCTTTTGCTATATTATTGCCAAATCTGGCAGGAAGTACTCAAATCGTAAAATGCTATTCTTTTGGCCAAAGAAGGTGCATTCCAGCCTTCAAGAAATATGCTTGTTTTCTTGGATTTAAAACTTTCTTAACTTTTCTAAGTTTTCTTATTATTATTTGAGGAATTGATGAGTGATAGCAAGAATCCGAAGTGGTTAAGTAAATAATTACTAGGGTAAAACATTAAGGAGAACCCTAGCACTGCAACATATATTAATAAAATTTATCTGGTCAGCTTCAAGTTCCTTTAAGTCAAAATTGGATTACTTAATAGATTTGAGTAATTTCATCTAGTAAAATAGCCATGGTATTGATCTCTTACATTGCTTAAACAGACTGCAGAATTAAGAAATCAATTTGAAGGTAGATTTAAAGTAAGGAAAAAAAAGATGAGAGTAGCACAGGCATGGGAAAAAGAGAAGTGAATTTAAAAAATAAAGATTTCCTGTAAATTGCAGTTTTTAGGAATATAGTTTTATAAATGCTCCCTACAATCTTACATAAGAAAGCTAAAAACATCTCTTTATTTAAAGAGAGAACATTAGTGTTATATTCTCAGATAGTGAAGAATTGCAACTCCATTCAAGTGCAAATGAAAATATTTTTTTACAAACATGCATTGAACTGTATGAATGTCTCTCTCCATTCCTAGAATCTGACTTCTATCTATGGTGCCGAGTTATCATTATTGATTGTCTGAGGATTTGGGGTTTTTTTGGTTTGTTTGTCTGTTTGGAGGGAGGGCAGTTGTCGTTCTACAGATTTCATTTTCTAGAAGTAAAAACACTGAAAAAAATTAGGCTGGAAAAATAGCATGTCTGTTTAAATTACATAATTATCATGAAGTCAACAGTATGGATACTGCATATTTTATATACTTTGAAGTTTTAAGTGGTGTAATTTGGAAAAATGTTCATTTTTATTATAACAGGAATTTATGAACCAGTTTGCACACCAATATCTTACATTATTATGTTCTGAATAGAAGAGATTCTTCTCTTAAGGGAAAGCTAAGTACCTTGCAGATTTAGTATCTACATACCATGTAGGTTTTGTTAGATTAGGAACATAATATAAAAGTATTTGTTTTATACCATCCTCTTCATTTTGATTTGCTTACAAGTTTAGGATGTTACCAAGAAATTTCATGAAGCATTATAAAAAGTTTTCTATAATTTCTATTTTCCAAAAATAAGAAAGGGCGGAGAAGTAAAGTAATACTGACTCTTTTGTTATAATCAATTATAGTTAAGTACATTTAATTTGCATAGTTAAAATAATTTTGCTTGTTAAAATAACGAATAGCAAGAGGCTGTATAACATACTTCAGTTTTATCATGTATGTGTAATTAAATCAGTTCTGAGCATTTAAATTCAGATGTAAGCTATTTGCTTACAGAAGTAATATTTGATCTAATATGTTGATCTCTTTGACAGTAAACTTAACAACCTCATGCAAAGTTTATGTGTCATTTTCTAAATTGTTTTCCAAATGCCTTGTTTTCAGATTACTCTTTTCTTTGTACCTATAATTTTTCCTAAGTTACCAGAGGTTACTAACTAAATAAAAATGTGTGAATCTCTAAGATTATTATACATTATCAGTTTTATACTTTCAATTCTCATTCAAATACGAGCTTAAGGAACAGCAAAAAAGACAGTAGAAACAGCATAATGCTATTGTATATATAGTGTGAGTACTACTCTTGCCATGTAAACCATTATTCTATCAGCATATGGATGCCAAAATTTAATTTCAGAAAAGTGCTATACAGTGCAGAGAAAATGACGTCAATTACTTTTCTCTATACCATTGTCCTTCTTGATTATAAAGGATATATATATTTTTACTTTGTTTACTGGAACCTGTATTCAAGTATAGAAACTCTCAGGTACCTTGTGGCCTAAAAGACAACCAGAACATAGGATAACAAAATTTTAAAATATTTTTAAATATCAAATCTGAGTTTGCCAGCCTGAAAACTCAGGCTTTAACATATGCGTTAGCAACTTGATGAAAATTCTTATATGAAGTCTTCATGAATAAACAAATTAAGTAGTTTGGTGGTTATTTTCAAAAGGTTCATGCAAAGTCAAACATAATGCCCACTGACACTAAAAGAAGAAAGCTGCTGTGGTCTGAGTCTATACAACCTACACATACATCCAGCTCCTGACAGTGTCCTCTACTGAGGATCAGCTATTTCTGAATCTGTGTAGTGCAGGGGGATGATAGTGATATCAAGGGAAACAGAGCATCTTTTTCTGTGGGCAGCTCTGCCTGTAAGACTCAGAGAGAAGAAAAGCGAAAAGAGAACGAGGTTAAATAGGTAGCTTATCCAGTGTCTTAGTAGCTAAGAAACAGCACATCATAGACATGTTTGTTTTCTATTATAAAGATCTAAAACAGATGATAATATTTTAAAATATATATATTTTAAAAGCCTTTTCTGAATGACTTTTACAGTTAGCCATGACTAGATTTCATAAGATTTTCATCACTTACACATGAGCACCTAAATATTTTTTCCTTTGATTTGTGAAGAATGTGAATGTGTACTTTGTCTCTTCTGTGATAAACCTGAATTAATCTTGCAGATGTTTTTAGTTTTTCTCTGAGGTTTGAGATGAACAGTTCATACATCTCTCTGAAAGTAATATCTCCTAATTATGTGGAAACAACAAAGGTACAAAGAGCGCTATTTGATACAGCAAATTCTCATCTACCACTCTTTTTCAGCATAGTCATCACCACTAGCTGATTTGCACAGATGATTTGACTGAGATGCTCTTCATTTTGAGGTGTGACAGCTGTGCATGGCTGTCTGGAATGTGGCTTGTCTTTCACATAGCTGTCACCACTGCTGAAACACACACCATCCAACCTCCTCACTGTGCTCACATCCACTATTTGGTCTCCATAAACATTCAACAAACATCAACGAACATGAATGCTGTGGAATTTTTTTTCCACATGGAGGAAATCAGTGACATGCCGTGCTTTCATGCACACTTCCATGTCAGGCACCATTTTGTCAGACTGTCTCTCTGCTGCTGTCTGTCACATAGAAAGAAAATCTAACAGAATATTGGTGGGGAGATGTGGAGGAATGGCTGAAGGAGCAAGGCAGCCATGATTCGCTGTAAGAGCAAAATCTCTGCGGCAGCACAGAAGGCATCATGCTGGAAAAATACTGTGAGAACAGGATAGTGGAGGAGTGCAGATAAGGGTCACTGTGGCCTTGAAGCTAGAAGCAGATGCAAGACAGGGAATTAGTGTGTGCATAAGCTGGAATGTATACACCCTCCTGTGCTGTAAATATGAGTAGTTGGTGTAGCAATGAGCGTTAGTAACCAATCTGATTAATGTCAATAAGATATGTAGCCAATCGGGCAATGCCAAGTATACTCTCTTCCTTATAAAAGGATTGCTCTGTTTAGAATAAAGTGAAGCTTTTACCACTCATATTGAGTTTGTCATGCTTCCCCGCGCGCTGGACACCCATCCCTGTTGACTCCACGGCAGGAAGATTCAACCTCTACTGCCATATTACCAATATCTGTCTCTGATGTTGAGGGCAAATATAACAAAATATGAAGTATTACATTTGGAGCAGCCGTTATAAATAAATATCAAGTTTCCCACTGTGCATATGATATATACTCTGACACAATAATGTTAGCTTGGAAAATAATGTATGTTACTAAACCTTACATAACATCAGTATGTTTAAGGAGCATGGCTCCAAGCTCCCATGATTTTTCATTATTAACATTCTGCTAAAATAATTTTATTTCATAGCAAACACTTCTCCATTCAGAATACGTATCTCAGTGTCAGCTGAAATAACAGCTCATAAATAGAATAGCACATCTCCTCAAAAAAGTTATTACACAACTTACTGTGAGATCTTTGCTAATGCTACAATTTCTATCGGAGAATTAAGAGCCTCTGAAAATATTCCACTTTGAGGAATTAAATACCAAATTTTCTCACAAGATATCACAGGGCCTTGGTAGAGACTGTCATTCAAATCTTTGACCTCTCTGCTGAGTTAAGTCAGGAAATACATGCCAACGATACCACCATCTCTTTCTTTCTGCCAACTGAGAGAAGTCATGCCAGTTCTAAAATTCAGACTAAGGTCAAATGGGAGAAAAACACTCAAAATATTCTGTGGGCAGTTCCTTACAACAGTAATATCAATTATTTTGCATTTTTGGGGATCATACTGTGTAGATATTCTGTGTTTAATATCCATTTTTTCTCATATCTTGAGTGCTGTGATACTCTGTACATTCTAACCACTTACACACCAATCAGCTTTCCATGGAACTGTTAGCAAAAGAAAACAACAAAATGGAAATTATCTGCTACACTCAACCATTGACCTGTGACTACTAATCTTTAGGTAATCTGTTAAGCTGTGATCATGATCTAGTTGTCCCTTGCAAATATTATTGTAGTAATGACATAGTGAAAATTGGGCTCTCCTTAGTCCGGAAGAGCTGGAAGCAAATAAGCAAAACTCACTTATAACTGAACTCACTGAAAACCAGTGCATTACTAGCTACGGATTTTTCTGAGAATAAAGAGAAAGCAAAGTCAACATGGCATTTAATTCTCCTTTAGAAAATACTATTCTTGACAAAATATCTTTAAGTATATTTTCTTCTTAGTGAATCTCCTTAAGACTTAGATTTTGAATTGTTAGTCATACTGTTTTCATACAACTTAATGAATATCTAAGAGTTTTCATGAAAAATAACAGCAGAAACCAACCAGATTTTCATTAAAAGGAAGTTCATACAAAAAGAAAACAAGCAAGTAGAGAACCATAATATTAAGACAATTCAATGTGTTAAAACAGAGCACAAAAATAAAGTGTTGACTGGAGAGAAAGAATTTCCAGAGGTTACTTATAACAAGGTTTATTATTTCAGTTAGTTGTCCTTTAAGACACATTAAAATCTTCACAAAGACAATGGTTTTAGCCCAAATATTTTAAAGGTATAGAATAACATTTGAAATTTACAATAAAATTATGAAAAGAAAAACCTAATATTCTTGGGACAGTACAAGAATTTTTAGCACATATTTTAGAAACAGAATAATAACGTGATAACCTCCTTCTAATATCCCTAACGATCATAAGATTTAACCACATTATACTAGTTTATTCCTTTTAAATATGTCATAAAAGTCTGTGACTTAATAAACTGTTAGGCAAAAGTAAAGTTCAAGAAAGACAAAGAACACGTGTAAAATGTGATCATGAATTTAGCCTTCTCTTACTCCAGATTGCATGTTATTTTTCTAGATGAAATTGGTGAATCTATGTCATCCTCCTCCTGGAGGCCTGATAAATTATTATTATTTCAGTTGTTTGAAATGAAAATGCTTAATATTCTTATACTAGTCTTACAGTTAAACCTTTATCCCAATTCAATTTGTACAATGCTTCACTTGAAAGTAATTTCCCATTTGATGACTGTAAGTTCATTGACGTAGATAGACTATCAGTACTTTGGAAAAACAGCCATTACTTTTCATTTTCTGTCTAATGGAATCCTTGTCTTCCATATGATATCTGAGAATCCACACCCTTCTCCTGAACATCGGTCTGTTGCACTTGAAAATCCGAAGTATTTTTTGGTTTTCCTAGGATGCAAATGGCATTTGTTTGCAGCCTTTTCCAGTCCCAAAATTTCAGTCCTAGGTGGAAGGAAGTAGAAAAGTGACATAAGGAGGTAAAGAGTTATAATTCAGTTTCAAAAATCTTAGCTCAAATAAGCTTATTCTGTAAAAATTCTGCAATTCTCACTTCTTAGCTGTGTTTTTTGGTTGTTTTTTTTTTTCTTTTTTTTCTCTAGAATACATAAACTGCCCCATAATACCTAAACATTCTCTGTGTGGTCTGGAATTATGGCTATTACAGCAATCTCATGACAAGCTACTAACAGTTCGTTTTATAACAGAAATACTGAAAAACCCATGAAGTTAAATGAGGGCCAAATTTGTGTTCAAATGCAGATATATCTGATAATGAAAAAAAGCTTATAATCAGCAAACAGATCAACTGTTTTTTTTACTTCACTGTATTGAGTTATTTATTTATTGTTATTATTTTAATTCTGAATCAGACCTTGTTATATATCTGTCATTTCAGCCAAAGGATGCTGTACTGATGTTCAGATCAGGTACCAAACCTTTATCTTCCCCATGATAATGAGAATGGAGGTCTAAAATAAAAATAAAATAAAATAAAAATCCAAGTGGTTAAACATGAACCATCAAATGTAGCCATCAAATGTAGCCACAAACTTCTCTTTTTTTCCTCTTCTTTTTCCTCATTTTCTTTAAAGAGTTATTGGTGTTTAGGGAACAGTCAGAATTATGATTATCAGTAATTAAAATAGTTGTCTGTAATTAAAAGTTATAGCTATATTGTTCAAGCTCCTTCTAAAGGGATTGGAAATGACAAAACTTTCCAGTACTAGATAGGGGAAAAAAAAAAAAAGGAAAAAGAAGAAAAAAGAAAGACAGACAAATACAGATTTTCAAAAGCTTACTCTTATAACTATTATCAATAATGAAAGAAAAAAAATCTGACCTGTTTTTTCAGATTTCATATTCATATACAAATCCCTTACAGCTAGAAAAATAGAGTTTGGAAGCCAAACTAGGACAGTAAATTGCAGCAAAGAAGATAGTTAAGAAACATTATGTTTTTGTTGCTTTACAAATTGTTTATGAGTGGCTTAGAATATGTGAGATTGTTTTCTAATTATCTACTGTAATACTGACAAATAATTTCTTTAAAACACTGCTAAGTGGCTTATTGCGATTAGCTGATAGACAGAACCGAAAATTTTCTAGTAAATTTTTTTAATTATTATTTTATATATAAAACTGTTGGTTATTACAGACCTTGAGAACTTCCCTGTTTCACAGAATCACTTAATGTTTATCATTGTAAGAGATCCCTGGAAGTCACCTGATCTAACTCCACTTCTCAATCCAGGACAAATAGGGCATGTTACCCAGGAAAATATTCAGAAAATTTTAGAAGATTTCTGAGGAGAGTAAGTGCACAACCTCTCTGGGCAGTGCTCAGTCAATTCTTAATCACACAGCATTCTTTTTCTGATATTCAGAGGGACCCTACTGTATTCTTGTTTGGGCCCATTGCCTCTTGTGCTGAAGCTGGGCACCACTGAAAAGAGTATGACTGCATCTTCTTCACACCCTCAGTTCATGTATTTATGCTCATTCTTTAGAACATACACTTATGAGAATGTGCTCTCCGTTCTCCAGATTGAACAGCCTCAGCTCTTTCAGCCTCTCCTCATGGGAGAGGTTCTCTCATCCTTTATTTATCTTGGTGACCCTGTGTCAGACTCCTTCCAGTAGCTCCATGACTCCTTTGTACTGGGAGCTGAGAACTGGACACAGTACTCCAAGTGTGACATCATCAATGCTAAATAGAGAGAAAGGATCATTTCTGTTGACCTTCTGGTGATATTTTGCTTAATTTGGCCAAAAGTACCATTAGCCTTCTACATGGTAATGGTATGTTGCTGACTCTTGATCAGTGTGTTGTCTACCGGGACTCCTAGGTACTTTTCTGCAGAGCAGCTGCAGAGCATGTAATGGTGCCTGAAGTTTTTCTTTCCTAGGTGCAGAACTCTACATTTCTCATTGTTGAATTTAACGATACTTTTGTCAGCCCAACATTCTAGCCTCTCAAAATTCTTCTGGTTGTCAGTGCATCTCCCTGATGAGTTAGTCACTGCCTTCAGTTTTGCGTCATCTGCGTACTTATTAAGGCCATATTCCACTTCATCATCTAGATCATTAACAAATATTTTAAAAAAGACTGGACTCAGGTTGTCTGTAAGTCTCTATCCAAAGGGACAGAACATAGCACATTTTTTTATTCCACTAGAAAAATTCATGCAGATTCCTTATGAAATCGCAACAGGGTCATAATGAGCTACCTAGAGTTGCAAAACAACGAGAAACTTTTAGATCTTTCTATAGAGTGAATAAGTCTACCTCAAAATACTACTCTCATCAATTCTGAAAGAAAACTATGGGAATGAGAAAGAATTATCAACTTAATCCTCCATCTTTCATCTAGCTGAGCTATTAGGCACATTTGGGGACTATGTAAAACCATGACCTCCAAGAGCAGCTCTGGAAAATGGGAATGTGTGGGAAAGCTTCCCTGAAAAAGGGAGGTCATACTCACTTTCTCTCTCACATTTATCATAAGTTATCTGCAGCTATCATAGCTTCAGATTCTGGTTAGGGTAATCGACAGAATATTATGGTTCTTGAGATTAAATTAACAATTATTTATTTATTTATTATTTTTAATATGGTTAAATACCCCCAAAACTAGTTATATACTGGAGTTCTTGAAAGGGGACAGCTGGTCCTCTGCTAGGTGCAAAAAAAGAAATGTTGTGTTAAAAATCCTGTAATGGGAAAAATAAAAATATCCCATCTACTTACCTATTAATTTATTCATTTTAGCACAATCCTTATCATTCTAATATAAGAGTCGCTGATATTGCATATCTAAGTACTTGGAAAATGAAAGAAAATGAAAGAAAGTATTATAGAAAAAATCACCATCATGAGATATCCAAAAGTATTTAATCTTTGACAAAAATATATATTGACGAATGTGTCTGGAAGCAAAATGTCTTTCCAACTGTCTTTATAAATTTTCTAAAATTCATAAGCTTATGCAAGACCCTCCTGTCTTTGATCTTCATGTTTGAAGCCACTTGGATGTGTTGTTATGAATATGGTGTAGGCTTTATATGGACTTTCCAAATACTCAGAATGGAGCTTAATTTGGCTTATTCTGTCTTAATTTGTCTTAACTTTATTGAAAATTGATTTCCTTTATGTAGCCTTAACTGCAGTATTCCTAATAATAAGGCGGCTATACTATTTTTTAAAAATTTTCCTTTATTTTTATGGTAAATAATATAAATATAATAACAAGTAGTTTTCTATATAGAATCACGTATTCATGAGAAACATATAGTCTAGTGATAAACAGTGCCCATGTTTGGGAATTTGATAGCAGAGTCCTTGATACTGGGCACTCAGTTTGCACTGTAGAGGAACACGTGCAAGGTAAATCCAGATGTAATGTGGACTAGCAAAGATCAGTGAAGCAGAGCAAGGTGTAAATTATGTTTACGTATCCTGACCCATTAAACACGATTCTTCTACATAGTTAAGGACTTCAACCGACGTGTTAAGCACTATAGCAAGGAAAATTTCATGCTGAATAGCAGCACCATGAAGTCTCATTACATAGAAGTCTTGGTAACATTTGAATACAGACATCCTACTTGAGGTTGTCTGTGGGAGAAGTTATGTGTTGAGTTTTGCTTGTGACTAAGAGCCAAGTGTATGATCAAAATGTGTTGCAATGAAACCAAGCTCGGGAAATTAGTTCAAATTTTACTTAAACATTTAGAAATGTTTAAGTAAATGGTAAATGGTAGCAAGTGACCAAGCTAATGTCCAAATTCACAGCAAGACACACGTATTAATCATGAGATTCGTAAACTCAGTCTTATTTGACAGGAAATAAAATTCAGGAACATAAATATATGAACACAAATATTTTAATAGAACTTATTAAAATATTTATTAGTAAAACAAGATTTATATTACGTACAAAGATTGAATCTTTAGTCAGTCTTTTGATAATGTGGTACCTCTGAATTTTATCAAATGGAAGTTGTATCCTTATGAATTCCTTGTACTAAAAGAACTTCCCAAATACAGATTATCTAATTACAAATTAAGGAAGCTAGAACAATAATGACTGACTTAAGACAAATTTTTCTGATAGCATTATGGAGAGAGAACAAGGAAGCGTGCATGGGAGAGAGAGTTTCAATTTCTTATATGAGTAAAGTGAAAAGGATTATACTTATGTTTTGTGGTGAATGGAGTAAAAATCTCTGGTATTGGTTTTGTGCAAACATTTTTCCTTCCTTTCTTCTTTTCTTCTCTTTAGTTGTATGGAGTACTTTCATTCATTGTTATGGAGACTTTTTAGATTTACATGTGCTAACAAAAGGGGGCTCTTAATCTAAATCCTCCATTGGAGGAAAAAATGGCAGAGATTTAGACAATTCTGTTAATTCTAGGCTGAGTCAGAGGAGTAGTTGATGGCTACTTCTCCTGGAAACACAAAAGAGGTTACAGATAGTCATTGCCTTGGAAATTGCATCCTGAGGAGGAACGTGAACAGCTAACAACTCTTCATAGCCCTCTTTAGCTAGCTGTGCACAGGAGACTGTGTTATCGTACTTGGAGGGTGAATTTCATGAGCATGCATTCCCATCCCATGCCCATTGTAGATACTGAAATTCCTGAGTAGACAAAGGAGAATGCCCCATTGATTTGGAAGTGTTTGATTGCCAATCAAGTTGATGTATTCTTTATAGCTAATAGATAATTGTCAACTCACTCTTATATGGTTATCTTTTTATTTTCTATTGCTGCAGTACACTATTTTTCTACAGTGTCTATTTTCTACATTATCTTTGTAGTGACTTGGGCATATGTAGGTCTTCGGGCCCGCAGAGCTGTTTATAGTAGAAGTGATGAATATTCCACTTTTTCTTCCTGTATCCACATAAGATTTTCTTCAGTATGTCAAAAGCCTTTTTTTTTTTTTTTTTAACTCCAAATCTGGTAAACCAGTGGAATAACATGGATCTGCTGAGATTTCTGAGAATATTGAAGGAAGCAGAATGACTTTCTTTTGCCAGGTTTATGTGAAGATAACCAGAAGAAAAACCCTCAAAACAATCAAAGTGAATCCACTTTGAGCTTACTAGCTATGTGCCTTGGGTTTTCTGAGCATCTCTGTCTTCTCATAAGGCAAATCCAAGCCACACTGAATTGAGTTACTCTAAACTTTTTATAAGTAGTATTGTCATTATTATTTGGCTTTGGTTTTACAGAATGATTTTAAGGAAATTTTTTTTCCAAAATTTATATACACCTGAATAAAGCACATAAGAAACAAGTGTTTCGTTCAATTCACTGGAGAGGCATAAATAAAAGACTGGCATGTCAGCATGCTTGTACTCAGCAGAAGAGATGAAGTGCTGCATAAATTTAGAGCGTGTTCTCAGCTGGAAATGTAAATATTTCCCTGATTATTTACTGTTATTGTAAGTAGATCTTGAAGGTTAACTATCCATATTCATTTTTTAATTTTTCTATTTCACGCTGACATGCAAAATTTGCTTTTGACGTATTTGAAATTCTTATACAGGTGAGAAAACACCAAGAACTGTGAACACATGAATTGATTTTTAAGAAAACCAACATAATTAAATTAAAAGACTTATACTCTTTTCTCATTAACAATAAGATAATAAAGAACAGTTTTTTTTGTGATTTTCTTAACAATTCTGACAGAAAGATTTTTTTTTAATGTAAGAATATATATTCGATATCATAATGCAATACCATATGTATTTATATTGAAGGAAAATAATTAAATAAATGTCCTAATTTGTGAGAGCTTTTGACCAATTTTTTCTTTTTTTTTTTTTTTCGTGTGTGTGTGTGTGTGTGTGTGCTTATATTTTTTATAGGTGGGCATTTCTATATCGTGATGTTTTGGTAAATGTATAATATGATGCTTCCTGATAAGATATTCTTGGGGGCAATAATTGTTAGGGAGCTATAAATAACAAACATGCAAATAAATGAATGATAGAAATTTTGCATTAAATAAAACTTTTTATTAAGTGGCACATATACTATTTTGCTCCTTCTGCTTTCTTCAAAGAATCAGCAGCCTTTTGCTAGTGGTTTTTACTATCATTAGTGATGATCCATGTGATGACTGGAGTCCTTTACAAACAATGAAGAACAGCTGACATTGATAATATTCACTGCTTTCATTTATGAAACACAATCTAAATATAACTAAAAAAACCTCTTAAATATTTAATAAATCTTAAATAGCTAAATAACTCTTTCCTTTTGTTTCCTTGCCTTGCCTTGTCTTGCTTCTTCTTTTTCTCCTCACCTGATTATCAATGTAGCTGACTCCCAATTTGCTCAGTGTTATTTGTTCAGATAGAATTTTTTACTTTTCAAATGTTAACTTAACTTGTAACAAATATATTTATTTGTTTTCATCTTAAATGATGACACTCCTGCATAGATCATGGAATTTAGGAATCTTCCATTCATTTTTGAGCATTTATCATGCTCCAAATAGAAAGCACTTCAGTGTTTTGTGTTTGACCACAAGTAGTTGTGTGAAGGAAGTATCCAGTGCAATACTACGACTTTAGTAAAATCTGGACTCTGCTCTTTGTCTGCCAAGTTACTTTTTAGATCTTCATCTTTTCCTTGCTCAATCTCTGCTGAGTTTTTTGTTTGTTTGTTTGTTTGTTTGCTTTATTCCTTATTGCAAGGAAATGTTGAATAATAGAAGTACTAATCCTTACTCCATTCATGTTAGTTAAAGAAGATTATTTTCCTAGTTTGGGACAAGGCCAGGAACTATGGACTCATACTGCATCTACAAGAACACTAAATTTGAACTCTTCTACAGTTTTCTAGTGCACTGATGACAGTCGATTTGTATGACTGACTTAAAAAAGAATGGGTAGGTGAAAGCTGGTAGTACTTGGTTTCATTTAAACCTAAAGCTGACAAAAACAAACAAATAAACAAACAAAAAACCTCCAGGGATGAAAACCTCCATGAGCCAAAACTAAACTATATGATTTTTATTGTCTTCTGGCATTGTATAAAATCTTGCTAAATATCAAGCAGCTTTAACACTCCCAACAATTCACAAATGCCTAAAAAGAATCTCCTGTCATTTTTTTGGCAAAAAAAATTCACTTCACAGCTGTTGTCTATAACATTAGAGACAATGCTAACAGTTGGGCTATAATAAGTCCCTGATAATAAACGTTGTAAGTATTATCACATCTAAGTATAATAATGTGAATGCTCCAACCATAAGAGAGCAAATGACCTGACAGCTCCTACCCACTGAGCATTACAGCCCGTCACTACTTTACCAGCAGCAAGCCAAGGGACAAGAAAATTCTCATTCTGCATACAGTGCCCCTTGGGAAAAACACAGTTCTATTAATTTACTGGTGGCAGTGAGAGAACACTTGTCAAAGTACCTGGAAGCAGACCAGCGGGCTGTTGACTTAATTATGCCAGACAACAGAGCCAACATTTTAAAGCTGTGAATGATGGTGATTTTTCACACTTTACCTTCCCTTAGTTTTTTTTGGTTTTTTTTTTTGATAGCCAGACTTAACCAATTCAAGTCATTCAAAATATTAACTATTAAATACAGAAATTATCCTTGTACCTCTTCCAAATACAAAACAAAATAAAACTGTACAATTAGAATTCAGTCACTAACTCTATCTTTTGTGTTAGGATTCTATGTGAAGGCACAAAGTTACTGTTTATTGTTTCATATTAAGTTTAAATGAACAGTGTACAATATGTTTTTTTTAGGTCTTACCTTCAGAGTACTACAGAAATTCGGCCAACAGTTAAGAGACATTAAGTGAAAAAGTAAAAGCTCACATATATTGATCTCATATATTTATATTGTCTAGTTTTTTTATTGGCATTTATATAAAATTCTAATAATGGCTTTTAACGTATTCATAAGTCTACACATAAGGACTGAAACTTCCATATCTTTTGTCTGTAAGTGGGTCATATAAGGCTTACTTCAGTTTTTAAACACTTTTTGTGCAAGTCAGCAGACTGTATTTCAGATTTTTCTATAATTGGCCTGAAATATTTTTCACCTTATATTGACTGTTTTCAGTGTTATATTTACAAGACTAAAACATTTATAAAACTCATCAGTTGGAAAGTATCATGGACTTGCATCATATTTCACATCAGCATATGTCAGAAAATTATAACAAATACATATATCAGAAACCCATTATTACAAATGAAAAACAAAAACAAAAACCCTATATCCTAATCTAACAATTTATTTTAGTCCCGTAAGTGTATAATAACCTGTGTTGAAATTCAGCTGGGAGATACTTTGTTTTGATGTTTTGTTAGATTTAAAATGTAACATTTAAACTGCTTACACTGTCATATAATATATGTATCACTTTCTTGAAGGTATCTTCAAATCAGATTTTTGATGTAAACAATCATTTTTTTCCCTACTGATGTAAGTAAATCTTTGTATAAATTTAACTTTTTTCAAGAATCGTGACTTTGTTAAAGCTTTTGGCTTGAATTCAGAAGACTTTCAACACAAATTCAACAATTCAGACAGTCATTAGCTTTGCAGGTCTCTATTTTAGGGTCACTTTTCTTTAATGATTTCATAGATGATTTGAATGCAGTACTTAAATGCATACTAGCAAGCATGCAGATGATAGTGAGTTAGGAGGAACTGTTGAAGGTGTTTGAGTGTGGGGAGAACTTGCAGAGAGATCTTGACAAACTGGAGGTCTGGTTAATCAATAAGCATATGAAGAGTGATTCAGCAAGTTCTGAATCTTGTACCTTGTACTGGCCAGTCTTGGGTATATGTACAGGCTGGAGAGCAGCCCTGCAGAAAATGATCTGGAGATCCTGGTTGATGGCAAGTTGAACATGAATTCAACAGTGTGCCTTGGCAACCAAAAGGGCCAACCAAACCAGGGGTGTATCAGGCTGAGAACTGCCAGCTGTGTGAAGGAGGGGGTTGTCACTCTCTGCTCTGTGGGCTTGAAAACCACAGTATGAGAAAAACATATAAGTATTAGAGAACATCCAAAGGAGAGCCACGATGATAGTGAAGGGTCTAGAGGGCAAGACTGAGGTCTTCATGGTGACCTACATCTTCCTTATGAGGGGAGTGAAGGGGCAGGTGTGGATCTCTGCTTTCTGGTGACAGCAACATGACCCACAGGAGCAGCATGGAGGGAGCGTAGGATTCAGTGCTCTCACCACTGCAGCCTGGGTTCATTTCCCAGTCAGTGAACCAGTAACTGTTATACTTACCTCTAAATCTATCTGTGCTATGACAAGGGGACAGCAGACCCACAGGCCCACCTGCCCCGAAAAGGTGTGTGGGCGGGGGAGGGGAAGGGGAACAAAGAGGGAAAAAAAAACAAACAGCAACAATCTGAGGAAGAAAATTAATTTACTAATTATAATAGCAGAAACACAAGTTAATTGAGATAGAAGCTAATAAACCAAATAAATGAGAGGGTTATTGAAAACTGAGCTTCTTACTCTGATCCGCCAGGGAGCAAAAAGAGATAGTCTTGTGACTTCCAGTCAGTTTTATCTTTCTCACCGACTGGAAAATGGAAATGGAACAGCAGTTTTCTGGGAACTATAGTACATTTCTTCCCTTCTGAGACTCCCAGTGCACTACATGACGTGATGATGCGGAATCCCAATAACAAAAATCATAAAACCACCACAGACTTCTTCACCTACAATCAGTATTCTACTACACTGAAATATAACTTTAATGATTTCATACTTAAATACAGAAGCAGTGAAGGACTATTAGGGCAAAGTAGGAGGTGCTGACAGCCATTTTCCATATTGTATATTTGTTGGGTAGCTTGCATATAGCATTTTCACTATTCTGGCTCCTGCTTACAAGTAACCTGCCTCAAGCAACTCCTAGTTCTGTATTCTTGCCACCGAAGTAAAGATATTTCATGAAGTTTGTCTCAAAGCTAGTACCCAGAAGCACAGCACAGTCAAAACTCAGATGTCATTATAGAGCACAGTGAATAGAAATTATTCATGTCCAGGTCTTCTGAGTTATGACGTTTTGATGAGGTCTAGAGAGAAAGGAATAATAATTAGAAATAGATAAAATTTGAATGTATATTGGTTAGCGGATGCTTTTCACCTAAAGTTGAGACAACTGAATGTTGAAGTATACTAAGAAGCATAAGCACATGGTTCAGTTCTCTTTAGTACTAGTTATCTGATTCCAGAGTTAACTGTTACTTTGGAAGAGATCAGATCATTGTGGATTCTTAATACTTTTCTGTAATCCTATTTCAATTTAAAATGGTTTGGAATGTCGTTGTAAAATATTTCAAGTACCAAATTGCACTAGGCTGTAAAGGGATCAATAGCAGAGATTTAACTCTGCACCAAATACAAAAGCAAATGAAATACTTCTGTTGACCAATGTTGCTACTAATTCTCCTTGGGAGAGATGTCTCTGCCTGAATAAGTAGCTTTGGTTTCTCCCAGCAAACTGCATTCTGTGTGATTAATCACATGCTTAAAACATCATTGTCTGTTACCATGGAACTTATTTCCCTGTTTTATCAAGCACAAGAAGAAAGCTTCATTTACATAAATAGTTCTGAAATCTAGAAAAATGCTGAATACTATGTATGGTAAACAAAAATATATATGAAAAGTATATATCCATTATATGTTTGTCTGAATGAAATTTCCTTGAATACATAAAAATATAGAGAACAAAGTTCCCCCCAAACCCAGATAGATTCTGAGTTAAGTTCTCTAATTACACTAATGTTTCACACATGTTTGGGCAATGAGTCTTGATGTCTCTGTCTAGTTTAAAGGATATCTTTTCATTCAAAAATTCTGTTTTTCTTCTAATTAAAGATATAAGGAAGAAAAAATATAAGTTATATAGAATATTTGAAATGTAATGTCTCACACCTCCATTTCATTAATTTTGTATTAATAGCATAAAAAAGAATTGATAAAAAATTGGGAGCTTCACCAAATTACTACTTTTCGTTGTTATTTGTTTGTTTTGTGTTTTGGTTTGGTTTGGTTTGGTTTTTTTGTTCTATTTTGGATACAGGCTACATAGAAATTATATAATTACAAAGGAAGATGGTTGAAATTAGAAATTTCTGATCACTATTGGGAATTTAAGCCTCTCAAAATAAAATTGTTAGATGTGAAATTTTTTCTGTATTTGTGGATGTGATACTAGTTAACTGTAGAATAGTAAAAACTAGGAAAAAAAAAAAAACAGGAAAATTTCCTGTGAGGTAGGTGTAAAGACATTTTACAAATTAATATTAACTTAATATATTACATTTAGTAAAGTACGAGCGTTTTAGTTTTGTTGTTTGTTTATTTTCTTTTGGTTTTTATTTGTTTGTTTGTTTGTTTGTTGCTGTTAACCATTTTGAATAACCATTTAATATCCCTTTGGTCAGTTTGGGTTGGCTGTCCTGATTCTGTCCCCTCCAACCTTCTCCTGCCCCACCAGCCTGCTTACTAGCATGACAACAGGACAAGCTGAGAAATCTGAAATGCCTTTGGCTCTGTCCAGCACTGCTCATCAACAAGTGAAACATTAGTGTGTAATCAGAATTGTTTTTCTACTAAGTTAGAACAAAACATAGCATCATACCAGAGTCTATGACGAAAAACAACTCTATCCTAGCTGAAACTAAGACAATGAGGTATGAGTGAGAGGCAAAACTGCCTTTGCAGTTTTCACTATCAAGAGCCAACACTATCTTCTTTCATTGCAGCACTGAAAACACAAAAGACACTTAGAAAACAAACAAATTAAAAAAGAAAAAGAATACTTTTAATTCCAAATATTCCACCGCCAAAATACAAAATAATTGCACAAATATATATTCTTCATATATCTTTTATTGATACGAAGTAGTAAGTAAGATCCAGAGCGCAAAGCCTTCAAAGCAGTTCTAAAACAACATTTTCCCAGAGGCTTCTGTAAACTGAAGTTCAAATGGTCTAACTGAATGTCTTGTGAGGCCAATGAGACCATACAGTCTGACTTGTCATTTATTTTGATTAACAGTCATTCACATTAATTTTTTTTAGAAATAAAATAAACAAAAATGATATTCCAACTGCCACAATCATTTTGCTTGTTTCATTATATGTGATGTTATTTTCGTAGGTTTAGTTCCTAGAATCATGGGACTATTCTAGGTTCATTTAAAAATAATAATAATAATAATAATAATAATTACTTTACTCCATACTGCTTCAGAGAAAAATTCAAAATATTATTCTTAATATGTTAACATCTAAAAGATAACTACTTCAAATACGTAGTTTTTAGAAGTATTTTGATGCTCAACTCATCATTCTTTAATGCTTAGGATTGGTAATGTTTCATTATTACAAAGATAACCTATGAATTGAGTAGTGAGAAGCATAAGAAAGGATTTGGAACTAGCTTAGTTGTGAGGCTTTCACCAATGCAATAGTGCCGCAGCTGCTCAGTTTATCTGTAATCTAAGCCCAATGTTTTTCAAGTTCTTGCACCATTCTCCTGATTCTAAATTACCACACTAGGCACTTACTGTCACTTAGGTCTTAATGATTCTTCTCTGGCTTTCTTTTTTCTTCCTTTTTTTCTTCTTTTTCTTCTTTTCTCCCCCCCCCCCACCCCCCTTTTTTCTTCTTCTTCTTTTTATTTATTTTTTCTTCTTCTTTCTCTTCTTGTACTCTGCTCAAGATGTGTTTTCGTGAGTAAAATATTAATGGCTGATTAGCATCCACTGAGTTTAGAAAAGGGTACTGCACATTAAGTAATCACTTGCGATAGAGACCAGCTGTTCACATCTTGCAGCTTGAGAAAAATCAGACACTTCACGTCAAGACTGTGTAGACCTCCCTGACAG
Source organism: Pavo muticus (assembly GCA_016647715.1). Lineage (NCBI taxonomy): Eukaryota > Metazoa > Chordata > Aves > Galliformes > Phasianidae > Pavo > Pavo muticus. The sequence goes on along the minus strand of JACDJE010000268.1, from coordinate 1,296,688 downwards.
AGAAGTTAGTTAGAAGATCATTTTCTCATAGCATTTCCTTCCAATAGATTGGAAGTTGTGACTAATAACCAATTAAAGGCAGCTATTATACTTGAGGGGACTTACATCCAGACACAAGTGATACTTACTATTTAAAATAATTACAAATAATTTTGATTGATAAGTTCAATATTAAGATCATTGGTGCTATTTTTTAATGACCTATCATTTTCCTCACCTATCATTATGGTTGATAAAAAAGCGAATATATACAAGTGAATATCTTCCTAATTTGATTTTTGGGAAGAATGACAGAAGTTGTGATATACACTAAGTCTTGCATGTCATACAATATTTTCACTCAGTATCTGTGAATCAACGCTGATACTAGATATAAATTTGAATAAAACTGTTGGTAGAAAATTTCTTATTGTAAAGAGTTGACGCAGCCAAGCCTATCAGTCAATTCTATTGCCATATGAGGTCCCAGTTTGAACATTTAATAAAAACTTGGTGATTCATACCAGAAATAAAAAGTTAAGGCTGACAAATGCTTTTCAATAAACTGTCATGTAGTCAACCATGTCAGTAGAGAAGTGTGTACTTTAACAGCTTTGTGGCATATTGAACTAATTTGTACATTTTAAAACTTTGTAAGTACCATTTCTCCTTACAGTTCATTACTTCATTCCAAAACAGAGGATAATCAAAATTCACTGGGAGATATTTTAAAATTTTGAGTCCACAAAAATGAGTTATCCTGGTAAGTGCAATCAGTTCGGTAGGAGGTAATGACATTCATTTCACCAAGACAGGTAGTTCCATGGATGAATTGCTCCTTCAAAGTTCATATGTTTTCAAAAGAGGAAGAATAATCTGATGAAGTACCAAGAAAAAAGTATATCCACGAGGGCAGAAATTTGTTTTCCCCTTTCAGTAAGGGGAAGTTAGTTAAACCAAACCGTAGCTAATTCAAGTTCCAGATTCTTGAGTATGATTTCATAATATATTATGTGAGGCCACTTGTCTTAACAAAGGAGAGAGAATTTCAGAAATTATATTTTGTAAGCAAGACAAATAATTAAATATTAACAGCTCTCAACAGTGTAAGTGTAGGAACATTGTGAGATCTGTGATATTTACAGGAAACCTGCACCCTTCAAGAGTAACAATTGAAATCCAGGATAGAGTAGATAGATAGAGTAGAATTTAAGAATTCCTTCTAGAAACATGCCTGGGCAACTGGATCAAATCCTTTCTGACATAGTGATACGTTGTAAATGTGTAAACCTAGTTTTCTGAGCATGCGTCTGAATCCCATTCTGCATTGCTGAAACTGCAGTCAGTAAACACAAAGTGATAAGGAATGAAGCCTGAAGAAAGTTGCATTTTGAGTGTAAAATCTCTGACCAGCATGATACATTAATACTCAGAATAAATACCTAGTTCATCTCCTATGGTAAATAATTCTGGCTGAAGATTATTGCAGTGGGAATAACATACATCTAAGCGTCTGAAACATGTTGAGTTTCGGAAGATATTTTTCATATTCAACTGTACTCTGTAGAACAATGTAAGAGTCATTGTGAAAATAGTAAAATTTGTTATTAAGGCTAAATGTCACGAAAAGACCATCTGATGTAACACACAAAAAAGGAAAATCTAGAAAGAACTATAAGGTAGAAAAGAAAATGATGTAATGAAAAATTTGAGTCTGAACTGAGTTCTCAGTTCAATTCTGTTCTTCTTTATGTCTTTGTAGTCAATGTAGCCTAGTAGTCAATGATGTGGTGAAATGATGGACAGTTTCTTGCTCAATGATAAAAAACATTAACTATATGCAAGACATACACAGAAATAAAGAGTACAAAGCTATGTTAGATTTACACAGTAGACTTCATTAAACTTACTGCCTATTGGAAGAGGTTTGTGAACTGTGGGATGCTTGCCAAGACTATGGCAAGATATGCAGGTGAGTGAATTTAAATTGATATAGATTCTGACAGTTGATAGAAGCTAACAACTGCTCTGAAGCCTGACTAATGATTTCAAAATGTTTTAGTATCAGAGAGAACTTCTACAGATATTTTCTGCTAGTTTTCTTGTCAATGCCAGCAACTTAAAGAAGTGTTGAGTTGGCATTTTCAGGTTCTACCACTTCAAAGATCCAATATGAAGGAGGTAATGTAGAATCATGCTATGTAAGTGAAACAGAAGAATTCTGTAATATTGTCAGTAAGACATAATGTAAGCCCACTGTTATAGCTATCATTTTTCTAGTCTTACTGCATAAAATAAATCCATGTAGTAGAAACATCCTGATGAAGGATTTCAACCACCTAGACTTCTGCTGGGAAAACAAGTTGCAAGCAGTCCAGGAGACTTCTGGAGTCCATTGATGACGACTTTCTGGACCAGGTATTGCATAGATCAACCAGAGGTGAAGTGTTGCTGGACCTGGTGCTCATCAGTGTGGAAGAGACTGTAAAGAAGTTAAGATCAGATGCAGCCTGAGCTGCAGTGACTATGTCCTGATTGAGTTTGTGATCTCAAGGAACATGGAGATGGCAAAAAGTAGAGTCAGGACACTGAACTTCAGGAGAGTAAATTTCAAGCTGTTAAAAGAATTGTCGGAGGAGATCTCCTGGGAAAGTGTCCTTACGGACAAAGGAAGAAAACAGACCTGGCAGCACATTAAGGATGCCTTTCTGAGAGTGCAAGAGCTCTCAGTCTCCCAGAGTAAGAAATCGGGCAGACGAGACAGAAAACTAGCACGGCTGAGCTGCTTGTTAGGCTGAGGGGGAGAAAAAAAGGGAAAGAATAAGCAGTGGAAGCAAGGATGGGTGGCCTGGGAAGAATATAGGGATGCTCTCCTCTCTGGATGTGCAGGAATACAGTAAGGAAGGCCAAGGTTCAGATGGAATTCAATTTGGCTAGGGATGTGAGTAACAGCAAGAAGCGATTCTTTAAGTACTCAAATGAGAGGAGACAGGCAAAGGAGAGTGTAACTCCTCTAGTGAATGAGAAGAAAGAATTGGCAACAGGTGTGGAGAAGGATGTCAGGCTTCCCATGTCTCTCATGTCCTTGAACTTTGAAGTGGGGTTCAGGGGAGCAAAATTCTTCCCGCTGTAAGAGCAGAGCAAGTCCTAGACCACCTTACGAGGCTGAATGTCTGCAAGTCTATGGGGCCAGATGAAACACATCCCAGGGTTCTGAAGGAACTGGCTGATGTGTTTGCCAAGACACTCTCCATTGTATTTGAAAAAGCTGTGGTTATCAGGTAAAATCCATGATGTCTGGAAAAAAAGTAAGATAGCACCCATATTCAAGAAGGATGAAAGGAAGACCCAGGGAACTACAGGATGGTGAACCTCATGTCTGTGACTGGGAAGATAATGGAGCAGAGCCTCCTGGAAAATATGTTAAGACACATGCAAGATGTGGAGGTAATCTGAGACAACCACCATAACTTCACCAAGGGCAGATCATGCCTAACTAATCTGATGGACTCCTAGAGTGATGATATAGTTGAACAAAGGAAAGGAAACTGATATCATCTACCGGGACTTCTGCAAGGCCTTTGGCGTGGTCCTGCACCACATCCTTATCCATAAACCGGAAATATATGGATTTGAAGGCTGGGCTATTTGCAAGATAAATAATTGGTTGGATCACCATAGCCAGAAGGTTGTTGTCAATGACTCTATGTTCAGGTGGAGGCCAGTCATGAATGGTGTCCATCAGGGATCTGTCTTTGGCTCAGTGCTCTTCAACATTTCTATCAATGTCATAGGCAGGGGGATTTAGTGTACCCTCAGCAAGTTTACTGATGACGCCAAGCTGAGTGGTGCTGCTGACACAGTAGAAGGGAGGGACACCATCCGGGAGAACCTGGATATGCTCTAAAAATGGGCACATGAGATTCTACTGAGGTTTGACAAGGAAAAGCACAAGATGTTGCACTTGGGTCAAGGTAATCTCAGATACGTGTATGGACTAGGAGAATAACTCCTTGAGAGCTGCCCTGTGGAGAAGGACTTGGCAGTCCTGATGGATGAAAAGCTGGACATGAGTCAGCAGTGTGCTCTTGCAGCCCAGAAGTTCAACAGTGTCCTGGGCTGCATCAAAAGAGGGGCGGCCAGCAGGGCAAGGGAGGTGATTTTCTCCCTCTACTCTGTCACTGTGAGGCCCACCTGGAGAACTGTGTCCAAGCCCCAGTACAGGAAGGATACAGAGCTGTTGCAGAGGGTCCAGAGGAGGACTGCAAAGATGATCAAAGAACAGGAGCACCTCTTTTGTAAAGAAAGTTTGAGTTGGGCTTGTTTAGCTTGGAGAAGAGAAGGCTTTGGGGAGACCTCATTGCAGCCTCCTAGTAGTTGAAGGGAGCTTACAAGCAGGAGGTGGATCAACTTTTATACACTGTGATAGTGAAAGTATAAGAGGGAGTGGCTTTAAACTAAAAGAGGATAGATTTAGGTTAGAAGTTAGGAAGAAACTTTTTACTCAGAGGGTGGTGAGGCTGTGGACTAGGTTGCCAAAGAAAGAGGTTGTGAATGCTCCGTCTCTGGAGGCATTCAAGGCTAGGCTGGACAGGATGCTGATCAACCTGATCTAGGGGGTGACAATCCTGCCCACAGCAGGGGGTTGGAATTAGATGTTCTTTAAGGTCTTCTCCAACGTGAGCCATTTTATGATTCTATGAAACATGAATGTTCGTTCTAATTAATTTTCTTTCTATCAAGGGAATTATTGAACAAACATTAATTCTTGTTTCTATGAATCATGACGGAGTTCACTTTGCTTCTTTTTTATTGATTCCACTAGGTGGGGTCTCACGAGCAGAGTAGAGAGGCAGAAACACCTTCCTCAACCTGCTAGTCACGCTTGTCATGATGCAAACCAGGATACAGTTGGCTTTCTGAGCTGCAAGCGCATATTGCTGGCTCATGTTGAGTCTTTCATCAAACAACATCCCCAAATCCTTCTCCTCAGGGCAGCTTTGAGGCCATTCTCTGCCCAACCTGTATTTGTGCTTGGGATAAAATCCTATAAGCTAAAAGAGATTCCTGACAGCGTCTACTTTATCATAATTAATGAAGAGAGTTACAAATGTCTCCATTATTTGGATAAATGAGTATTCTAGATAGCTGGCCTTATCCTTTAGATACTGTCACAGAAAACAGATAGACTCCCTTCTCAGTGTAATTATTACTTACACAGACCAAGTGCTGGAGCACAGAATTTCAGGTTTGAGGAGAACACTCCTATCTATCTATCTATCTGTCTATCTATCTATCTATCTATCTATCTATCTACCTATCTATCTATCCATCCAATGCCCTCAAGTAGGTTTTTATTTTTGTTGGTGAGTTCACTATTTTAAAGGATAAAATGATATCTGAATGAGTGTGCTTCAGACAATAAACAATCAAATTATTAGCAATTTCATGCACACAGGTTGATCAAAAGTATCCAGCTAGAAGTGAAAGATCAGTTACAGACTTTGTATTCATGTTGATTATCTCAGTAACCCTATGGCTTCCCATTTGTTAAAGAAAGATGATTCTTATTGTAGGTGATACAGGACACCGAAACACCAGGAGGAAAAAATAAAATGGAACTGGCATTTCTCCTAAAACATACTGAGCTCATTCACTCCTTTCCTTTCTATAAACATGACTATACACCCACTGGTTCTGGGATGTATTCCAGCTATAATGAATTCAAAGTGACGAATAAGCACAGTTGGGTGGCTTGTAAGGTGGTTGGCTAAAGAATTAGCAGAGAAAAAGGGGAAAAAAAAAAAAGTAAAGGGAAAGTCAAAAGAACAGAAAGAAAAAGAGCCTCTCCAAAAGATGGGGAGGATGTTTACAAGAAAAGATGAGCATAAACACTAATTAACAAGATAGGTTTGTGGTAAAAAAAAATAAGTTAAAATCTACAAAAAAAGATTATATTCCAAAGATTAAGCATAATGAACACAAGTAATGATTATTCCTCTGATCCTATTTCTCTCAATTGATGTTTTTTTTTTAATTATTATTTACATATATTTTATTATCTTGTGACTGAATTATTACATAAAAAATCTCTTCTTCTGGGCTTTTTCTTAAGGATGTAATGGACTTCAGAATTATGACTCAGAATTGTGACTCAAAATTACAGCTGTGAGTTCACTTGGCATCATTTTATCCCAGGACTGTGCATGTTCTCTTCTGAACATGATTTTGGAAAGCTTTTGACTCTGTAGCGTCACATTTTTCCCATCCTCTATTTTTTTTTTTTTTACTTCAAAAAATGTACAGTATTCTTCGCTGCATTTAATACAATATTGTTGAGTTTGTAAGAACTTATAGGAGTTTTTTTTAATATTAATGTTTTATTAACATGTCAGACAAGGCAGCTAGCAAAGGTTGATTGAGATTCTGGATATTTAAGAAGTGCAGAAAATCTTTTGATCTTTTCTAGAGATATGTGGTATTGTATCTAGTTCAAATGACTTGAGTACACATGAAAATGTTGTCAAAAACTAACTATTCAGTAATCACAGACTTACAAGAATATTGAAGGACAATCTGGGCATCTGGATGTTAACTTCAGAGCAATTTTAAATGAACTTCTGTTAGGAAAGCATTTCTTAAGACTTTATGAAAAGAAGATAGAAATGTGCTAATTAGCAAGTGAAGTAAAGATGAACCACATCAAAATAGAAGTCATTCTTAACTAGAGCTAGTTGTGCTAAGCAATACATTATTGATCTACTCATATTTACAGGTATGAGTTTAATTTGAATGCTTTCATGTGCCATATAAGTGATATAATTATGGAAAAGTTGATGCATCTGTGCTGTCAGGATTCTACTCCTTTTATTGAGTGTCTCACTCATGTAATCTGTCTAGTCGGTGGAAGCTTTAGAAATCCCTTAGAAAAAAAATTCATTTCAGCTTTTTTCTCAGCTATTTTTCGATGCTAGTGACAGAAAAGTTAAATACTGAGATAACATGAAGTAATTTGGCAACTGATCCAGCAGAAAAATAATATCAATTACTGTGTTTTTTTATAAGATTTAGGTAGTGGAAGTAACAACTACTGCAGAAAATTCAAATCCTAACTTACAAGTTAAGATTAACAAAAATATGACATACACGCAATGATATGTTTCATTTCAAGGTAGCTCAAATTTGGGGATAAGATGTGTATATTTTACAAAAATACTTCCAGAACCAAAAGTCATGTCCAACTTTTTATCTCTGGAGATAATGAAAGAAATATTGTAACAAATTCACTCTCAGTCACAGGTAAAACTTTTAGCAATTTCCTTGATATTGAACAATAAGCAACGTGTCACAGCAATGTAACAAAAGCTGTTTAATTTTCTAGATGAGAATATGAAAATTGTGTAGGAAAAACATACAAAATGTCTTGTTGCTAAGAAAATTTCATCATTCAGTTAGCCATTTTGAAAATGTGCAGAATTTTCTAACTAAAATTGTATTAATAATAAAAAAGAAATCCTAAGATAATGCACATTGAAGAGCTACCATGGCTTCAGTATCAGTGTTTCTCCTGCCAAATCTACTCTTTACACTGATCCACTTTCTCTATATTGCTACCTGTAGCAATGTTTGAGGGAGTAGATTTTCACTCTTTTGTTTGAGACATCCAAAAGAAGAAATCAGAAAAAAATGTCCTCAATAATAATAATAATAAACCAGAAACTAAGGGCAAAGACTGTTTCCATAATGATTTCTTTAAGAAACAAACATAAATAAATAAGTAAATAAAAAATCTAAAGAATAGTTATGTTTATCTTAGGGCTTGAGATGTGGCAAGGAACTATAGTAATTACGCAGTCACATAATAAAGGACTTTTCTGCATATGAAATATATTTCAATTCAATAATTTAATCAGATCTGCAGGCTACTGAGAAAAACTATGGCTATGATAAATACTGAACAAATATATTTATTCATTTATTTACTTATTTGAATGTCCTGATAAAGCAAGGTTGAGCAGTAGGTAGCTGTGGCTTATGGCTAAGGTTAAGTCTGAGGAAATTGATTACACTTACCTCAATGCACAAAGCCTGATATTAGGTCTATTCTGCACATTGATATTTGTGTGGCCATGTGGTGAGACCTTAAATCTTCTGTGAGATCCCACTCAATTCAATTTATACTTGTCTGATGTGCAGCATATGAAAGATTTTCTTCCTAAACAAACTTATAGAGGGTAGCAGTTTATGTAGACTATGCCACCCTCTACGTTAGGTTGCCCAAAGACCCATTCAACCCAGCCTTGAACATCTCCATGGATGGGGCTTCCACAACTTCCCTAGTGGATACACTTTTCCAGTGCATCACCAACCTCTGAGTAAAAAATGACCTCCCAACATCTAATCTAAATCCCTCTTTCAGTTTAAAACCATAACCACTTGTTCTTTCTCTGTCAGATCATGTAAAGTCATACTCCATCTTTTTAAATAGTTCCCTCTAGATACTGAAAGGCTGCAAAGAGGTCTTCTGGAATCTTCTTTTCCCCAGACTGAGCTACTGTATCTCCCTCAGCTTTTCTTCATAGAAGTGCTCTAGCTTTCTGATTATCTTCATGGCCATTCTCTAGACCCACCCTAACAGCTCAGCATCTTCCTCGTGCTGGAGGCCCCAGCTCTGTATGCAGTACTCCAAGTACAGTCTCACAATGACAGAGTAGAGGGTGGCAATTCTCTTGCCATTCCCTAGTTTAATACTGCCCAGAATACAGGTCCCTTTGTACAGCATCCCCTTCTTCTGTCTTACCAACTGCACCACTTGCTGAGAGCAAACTTAATTCTACTATATAGGTCACTGATAAAGGTGTTAAAGAGCGTGGGCATCAGGATGGACCCCTGAGATATACCATTCATCACCAAATTCTGCCTGGACATGGAGTTGATTACAACACCCTGGTTGTGAACATCCAACTAATTTCTTATCTATTGATTAGTCCATCCTTCAAATTCATACGTCTCCAATTTAGAGATAAAAATGTGTTGTGGGATCACATCAAAGGTCTGGCAGACATCTAGGTAGATGGCATCAGTTAGTCTTCTCTTATTACTGATTCAGTCACTCAATTGTAGAAAGCCACCAGATCGGTCAGGCAAGATTCGCCCTTGATGAAGCCACTTTGACTCTCTTAAATCAACTCCTTATGCTTTAGCATAGCCTCCAGAAGAATCTTTTCCATGACTTTCTCAGGCACAGAAGTGAGGTTCACTGGTCTGTAGCTCCCTGTGTCTTCCTGTCTGCCCTTAAAAATGGGACTGATGTTTCCCTTTTCCAGTTCCCTGGGACTTCACCTGACTTTTCAAATATAGTGGAGTGTGGATTGACAACTACATCAGCTAGTACCTTTAGGACCCTGAGCTGCTTGTCATTGGGCACCATGAAATTCTATGTGTTTGGTCTCACCAAGTGGTATTGAAGCTGCACTTTTGCTCTCCCAGCCCCCACCTAGTATTTAGTAGAGTGAAATATATTCTACATATTTTATATATGGAAAGCCTGTCCGTCTCTGAAGACTGAGGCACAGAACTTGCTGAGTACCTCAGCCTTCTCGTTGTTTGTTGTTGTCAGTTCTCCCTTCTCATTTACAAGAGGGGATACATTCCCCTTGTTTTTTCACAGCAACTTACACCCGTGACACTTGCCTCTGCTCTTAAGCCCCAGGAGGACTTCCAGATTGTGGAGATTCTCGATATATACTACAAAGATAGACAAAGTAAAACATTAGGTCACGTTTATGCAAGCGTTCCTAAACCAGGATAGTCAAATATGCCTGATGGATGTTTCTGCTTATAGTGTTTGTGTAACTGAAGAGAACCAGAAGAGAATGAACATGCAGTTAGAGCTGCTAGGACAATTTCTATTTCCTGCTTTATTTACTAATGGAAGTTATGTACAGCTACACAGAGACCGTTTTGTTCTGCTTGGAAAATAAATATATAATTAGCAGCTCCTGCCTCAGTGTCTGGTTTTTCTATTTTAGCTACTTTTGTTGTTCTCCTGTATTTCTTCTTTACTTAAGCTAAAATACATAGACATTTATTTCTCTTTATTTGTCCTTGTTTTACAATTGGATGGCATTTTTACTTCAGTGATTGCCACTGCTTTACTAACTCCATACGGACAGTAAAACCAAATATTTGGCTTGCACTTAATCACTTTTCAAATGCATGGTTCCCTTCTGATGTGAAATGTTTGATCTTCCCTGGATTCAATGTTTTCTTTGAATAAAGGAACTTATCAAGAACGTGATATAAACACAAATATGTAATTGTTCCATTAGTTCCTTAGAACATTCTTGTTTCAAAATACAGTGGCTAATTTTGAGATCACTGTGTCAGCACAGGGGAAAGAAAAAGCCAGAAATGTCAGTCGGCTTTGCAGTGTAGTTGTAAATCTGTTCCAAATATTTTGTGATGCTTTTTGATAGACGCACATATTTTAAAAACAATCTGAGTAGTTCTTACCTATCTTTCAACATGTGGAAAATTTTGGTATATCTGCTCATTTGAAAAAAAAAGAATGTGCTTAATAATATTGGATAAAAGCTGTGATTAAGTGTGATTACCTCCTTTATTCCACTTCTGAAAGACTTCTTTGTCTCTTCTCCTTTCACTGATATCTTTGGGTAGAAAACATACAAGTGTGAGTACATTTTATTTTGACTGAATGACCTATTACTGGCATCATACTTTACATATCTGTCCATATTTTATGCCATATTAAAAACAAAAGCTGAAGAGACTGTGATTTTTTTTTTTTTTGAAAAAGAGAAGATTAAAGATATGAGAAATTAAAATACAAGATAGAGAGGTGTACTGTTTACTATATCTTCCATGTGAGTCTTTGCCGTAGAGCAAAATGAATTTGGGAAGTCTGAAAGGAGAACTGTGCTCTTTAAATGGTTGATAATCAGGACAACAGAAACTCTACCTTCTTAATATTTTGATTATTTAGATAATGAAGTTGTATAAGTTTCAACTAATCTGAATATGTGTGTGTACACACATATTTACATAGAAACACTTCCTACTTTCTTTGTATCTCCTTTGTTCCAGGCTTTTGGTGCGCATCATGATCTTTCAGTGTCCTATATCTCTTCACTTCCTCAAACAATGTGTGGAGGGTAAAATATAAGACAGGACATTCAAATCATGGTGACAGTCCAGACTTGAGGACAGTGTACATGGTGTCCATAAATGGGGTACAATTATGCATATCATTGAAGGATCTGCATAGAGTGATTACGTGTCTTGGATTTAAGTTTAGGCTGTAGCAGGCATTCATCCAGTCTATGGAAGCATCAATATCCTACTTTACCTAGTGGTATCTGAAACAATTTTGAAATATCTTTTCCAACAGAGTGATTCTCTATGGTTTGTTTTGGGAAATGAACGCCTGGTTTATGCCCCATTGCCAGCTCTCTGTGACCCTGTAGCAGAAGAAGCTATAACTTCTGTTTTTATTATTTGCATTTTGGTGTCTACATAGCTGTGATGATTTCAATAACCAACTAAAAGGCAGAGGAAATTGAGTGAAATGGTGACCTGCTCTGGGGGAATAAACCTGCTAGTAAAGTTTTCAGTTGTGCAGAGAAAAAAGCTCTGAATGTGCCTCAAGGGTTCAGTAAGTTAAGACTGTTCATTCCTACTTGAACTTTGATTTTTTTTCCTACATTTCCCTGGAAAGTACCTTAAAATTTTGCACATATATTTAGCTGTGAACCTTCTGAAGTAATGTGATAGACAACTGTAATTTAACATAGTTACTCATAATGTCAAGAAGCAGACTGCCAAGGCTGAACAAGATTTTTCCATCTTTAGNAAAAAAAAAAAAAAAAAAAAAAAAAAAAAAAAAAAAAAAAGCAAAACCTGAGTCTGACTGCTGAAATCTGACTGAATACCCAGTGCTCTTCCACTATATCTTGATAAATGTGAACATTTGAGGAGGAGGCAATATTTGCAGGCAGACTAGATCAGAAAGATTTCAGGTAATACCAGCTTGCCTGCTGTAATGCACTCAGTAACCACTAACATTTTACATACTTCCTGCTAAGTTGTTCAATGAATAAAATATTAGTCAGTGTTTTAATCAAGTGAATAAACTCAAAATGCATTCAATTTTTAAAATCTCTTTTGACCACTGGTACAAAAAGTGTCTTAACACTTCAGTGCAAAACAAATTCACAACAGTTAACTTATAGATCTCCTAGTCAGATATTTGTTCTAATAAAAAATATTTACTAATGATATTAGTATTAGAGTTAAGTGCTCATGAATTCAAAGATCATACTTTTTTTTTTTAATTCAAACTTGGCAATTGAAATTAATTGATAATGCAACATTCTGCTATGCAATACTTTTCCTAATTTGTGTATGTGTGTGTGTGTGAAAAAGATAAATAAGGTGTGAAAGACAAGAACGAATAAAATATTTTAGAAGAAAGACAAGTGAGACATATCCCCTCATTCAAAACAATTCATTTCTAAATCATTGTAAAACAATTATATTACTGGCTGTGACTGGTTGTTTTGTACTTTTCTATATAAAAAATATAAGTCAAAATACGTAAGATGCTTATTTCTAAAAATAGTAATATGCTGTTGAAGTGAATGTATTGGTAACAGTTTATCAGAGCGATAACTTATTTTTTCTTTCAGTCTTTTTGATTAGCTTTTATCATGAAGAAGGAATTTCTTAATTAATGAAATTACTCATTTTTTAAAAATACTATTATTTTAGGAATTATTTACAACATGAAATATTGTCCAGAATGTTATAGGTGTTTCTACTCTTTTCATCTTCATAACATGACCTTGTAATTGCTATGAATCCTCCATTCTGAATTCAAAATTTTTAAAAACTATAATCTATATATCTATTTCTTTTCGCTACTTATTTTCTTCAGAGTCATAGGAAGTGAATTATCATGATACATCACTGAGATAATCATACGAGTGTTTGAAAATCAAAATTAACTTATATTTTCTTTCCTCTTTTATAATCATACCTAATGCTATTGCTAATGAGAAAAGAAATATGGATTTTTCTGTTATACAGTCATATTTTTACACAGAAAAGCATTTCATAACATAGCTTTCATAAATCATACTGCATGTATTTATCTTCCTTTTGTACCACTCAAGACATTTCATACTTGAAACTGAAATAAAAAGGCAAAAATGTGTATCATTTACTGTGAGGATGGTCCTTGTGAGCTCAGGGATGAAAGCAAAGATGAAGAATGAAGAACCTCATGAGTTTAGTGGGGAGAAATAAAAAGTGTTGAAAAAAGGTTTTAGGAATTACCAGCACCTTATGGATAGTGATACTATGAGAGGACAAGAAGGCTGACTGTTGTCTAGTGGTCTCCATGAGAAGATTGCAGAGTATCAGACATCTTTCTTAATTTTAATTGAAATAAATAAAGTAATTTACATTTGTACCTGTTTCAAAGTCATGAATCCATTTGTATGTATCAATTAGTCAATTTTGTATTCTGTTTTCACTTCAATATCCTGCAAAGTTTGTAATTTTCAGGTAACAACTATTCAATTATTTAGCAGTGTAGGACTGAAATCTCAGCACTGATTATACTTGTCTGATTTTTCTATCACTTATTTCCCAAATACAATGAAAAAACCTTGATGTATGATATTCTTTCTTTATAGTATCAGTACAATGGATGTTATTCCCAAAAAAAGCCACATTGAATTACATTTTATGTTTATACTTTTTTTTTTTTTTTTTTGAAAAAGAGAAGATTAAAGATATGAGAAATTAAAATACAAGATAGAGAGGTGTACTGTTTACTATATCTTCCATGTGAGTCTTTGCCGTAGAGCAAAATGAATTTGGGAAGTCTGAAAGGAGAACTGTGCTCTTTAAATGGTTGATAATCAGGACAACAGAAACTCTACCTTCTTAATATTTTGATTATTTAGATAATGAAGTTGTATAAGTTTCAACTAATCTGAATATGTGTGTGTACACACATATTTACATAGAAACACTTCCTACTTTCTTTGTATCTCCTTTGTTCCAGGCTTTTGGTGCGCATCATGATCTTTCAGTGTCCTATATCTCTTCACTTCCTCAAACAATGTGTGGAGGGTAAAATATAAGACAGGACATTCAAATCATGGTGACAGTCCAGACTTGAGGACAGTGTACATGGTGTCCATAAATGGGGTACAATTATGCATATCATTGAAGGATCTGCATAGAGTGATTACGTGTCTTGGATTTAAGTTTAGGCTGTAGCAGGCATTCATCCAGTCTATGGAAGCATCAATATCCTACTTTACCTAGTGGTATCTGAAACAATTTTGAAATATCTTTTCCAACAGAGTGATTCTCTATGGTTTGTTTTGGGAAATGAACGCCTGGTTTATGCCCCATTGCCAGCTCTCTGTGACCCTGTAGCAGAAGAAGCTATAACTTCTGTTTTTATTATTTGCATTTTGGTGTCTACATAGCTGTGATGATTTCAATAACCAACTAAAAGGCAGAGGAAATTGAGTGAAATGGTGACCTGCTCTGGGGGAATAAACCTGCTAGTAAAGTTTTCAGTTGTGCAGAGAAAAAAGCTCTGAATGTGCCTCAAGGGTTCAGTAAGTTAAGACTGTTCATTCCTACTTGAACTTTGATTTTTTTTCCTACATTTCCCTGGAAAGTACCTTAAAATTTTGCACATATATTTAGCTGTGAACCTTCTGAAGTAATGTGATAGACAACTGTAATTTAACATAGTTACTCATAATGTCAAGAAGCAGACTGCCAAGGCTGAACAAGATTTTTCCATCTTTAGTTAAAGCTAAAAATTCTCAAAAAAGTCTCAAAAAAAA
>JACDJE010000268.1:1225744-1279959 GCA_016647715.1 Pavo muticus | reverse complement strand
AGAATAATAAATAAAATATCTGGAATACCCAGAACTCAGGCTGAAGGGACCCACTTATATTTTATGTAGACTTTTTGTTTCAATTTCAGAGAATAAATGAATCCAAATATGAAATACTTGCATATTTAAAATATATTTTGGAATTTAAAAATTATATGAGAAAAAATCGGGTTCATAGAAATGTAGAAAATAGTTAAGAATACTTTATAAGAGTTATACTTATGAGGGCACTTGAATGGTTATAGTTTACTAGTTAAAATTTGAATGGGAAACTGGAAATTGAGCAGGAGGAGGAAGATCTTCAGATTTATACTGCCTGGAAAAGGGTATGAGGGTCATGAGGATTTATCAGTGTCAGGAGGATTTCTCACTGTCAGCAGAAAAGCCTTCTGTTGTGAATCTTAAAACAAACAAAAGAGATTATCTTTAGATTACATTAAATTAACGGGGAAAAAAAAAGACACACACAAAAGCAAACAAACAAACAAAACACAATTCTTTCGACAGCATGGCTCTTATAGTTAAGTACAGGAGAAATACAGCTGGGGCTGTTACCAGTAGTGTCTGAACCAGCACAGCTTTGCATGCTGCCTCTTTGGCAAGTGAGGCTGAAACTCTCTCTAGAAGAATCAACAATTGCAAGACTTTTCTGTGTAGCATTTGTCTGCTTTATTTTCAGTGATGGAAAGGAAGACCTGTCTAAGTGATGAACTCAGACTAAAGCATATCCTTTTCATTCCACATTTCTGATGCTTTGTTCTGGTTTTGGTTGATGGAGTTGTGACAACCATGACATTACTGGTCTGTTGCCCATAATACACCTTCAGGTTGTTGCAAATGAAATAGTTTTGGCTCATGGAATTTTTCTTAATTTAATTTAGTTTGAAGTAACATAAATATTTAATTTGTAATTCATGAGTTGAGAAAAGAAGAAAAATAGTGAAAAAAAAAAAAAATTAGGGAAGCAGTTTTCCTCTGTCCCCCAGGATCAGTTTCAGTCCCTAGCCTGACAGGAGTTACCCATGGGGTGCAGCCCCTCAGAGCTGTCCTTGCCATAGTGTGAATCATCAATGAACACTGATCTTTTCCTAGTGGGAGGAGGAGCTTCCTTCTAACTGCATGTCTACAGCAATGACCAATGACTCCTTCCTTCCAGACATTTCTCCTCTTTCTCATCCATGTTGTTGTTTTCTTTCCTTCTCCCCCCCTCCCCCCCCACTCCCATCCCATCTGCTGCTTGTCCTTAGATGTGTTTGAGCTGAGGCTTCCCTTTCAGGCTGCAGTTTTGGCAGTTGCTGGTCTGCTCACATCAGTGTCAGACAGGGCTGAGAACAGCTGGAACAATGCAGGACATTTCATGGCCTCCTCTGCATGAGTCAATTAAGACAATCTCTCTCTTTCAAAATTAAAATAAATAAATAAATAAATGTCACAGATATATTAATTATTAATTATTGTTAAATCAACAGTATGGTTAACTGAAAAATTAACATGAAACAGCTCCAAACTACTCATAGTTAAAGAACAACTTACAGTAAACTGAGATGAGTGACTGTTTCTAAGGTTACATGCTGGAAAATATATGTGTACAATCATATTCTTTCTTCTGCTGCGGGGCTGACATCTTATAAAATTAATAACAAAACACAAACAAAAATTTGCCTTTTAAGCTACATAAAGAAGTGCCTAGGGCTCAAGGGTACAACACTTCCTTTTGTACTTACAATTCTAAGCATAACAATGTAACAGTTTTTAGAGCACTATTCAGCTAAGTTTCTGTGGTATGCTTTTATACCTCCACCTCTCTGTTAACGCAGAAAAGGACTTTGGAAGAACTACAATTCCCTCTGAGTAGGCTAAAATTCTTTTAAGTATTTAGGGGTTCTTTTCTTTTCTACAAAAGTCACACGCAGGAGAATATTTCATGTGGATGTATGGAGATTTACACAAAGTGCTTTCATTAGCACTAATAGAAACATAAATAGTTATGTGCCAACTCTCTCTTAACATTTTAAACCAATGCAGAATAAACATTCATGTCAAACACCAAGGGAGCTGCATCTAGATTCAATAAAGTCTGAAGTAAATGTTTTCCATAGTCACAGTTTGATTTAGATTAATTTGAATAATGTTTTTAAATCGTGCTGTGTAAGTTTAAACTCAGCTTGCCATTTGAAAGTCAAAATATCCTGGCCATAAGCAAAGCTTATAGTTCCAAGTCAGAGCTACAGCAGTTTGCATATAATTTGCTTTGTAAAGGTTTGTTGGCTGTGGCTTTTTATTTGCTTGCTTGCTAGATTAGCTGGATCTTTATAAGTGTACACACACAGACACATTTTACTTAAAACTAGCTTTGTCCTTTATGTTCAACTGGACCAATTCACATAGTGAAAAGGCAATTAAAAGTATGAGAAATTGTAAGAGTAGATCTTTTTTAGGGAGAAAGAAAAGTTCACACTTCTAGTTTCTGGGAAACAGTGTCACCTCCAATAAGATAAAATGATTGATGCCATGCAGGGATTTCAAGAATTGCCAAAGCTAGCTTTGCAGTTTTCAGAAAAGGAGAGCTCTCCTCTGCCACTTGACACCTTCTATCCTGTAAGTATTGTTTTTCTAAAGGAGAAACAGATTAAATTCCAGCTGCTGTCAGTTCTTAGCCAGGTCTGTTGAAGAATGTGGCTTTTGAAAAGTTGTATCAATACTTCCCTTTCATTATTACCAAAGCAGGCTTAACTGTCTTTGATGTCTTCTTACCAGCATCATTACAGTTTTCTAAAACCAGTGAATAGTGGGCTTTATTTAATGTCATGTTGAAATTCTGAGTTGGAATTGCAGTGAATTGGAGGACTGGATTGTTCATTGTTTATAATACCTTCCTTTTTGCAGTCCGTATTGAAGCCAAGTGAAAGAATGGCTTCAGTTTTCTTTCACAAACATAGACCAAGTTACTAATCTGCACCATTAGATTTCATAGGGTGAAAGTTAGCTCAAACCACCAGTCTTTCACTTGCCTGAAGGCTTAGTTTTCCTTGAGAAAATAAATAAATAAATAATGGAAAAGAGAAAGCCAATAAATCAGTAATACACCTGATGCTTTGGCAGGTAGTGTACAACACTTATATGTGAACTTTTGCGATACTCAGCTGATCAGTGTATCACATATTTTCCTATGTTTAATAGGTAACAATGGTAAGTTATTCTAAACACTGTAAACGTATGAACATGGAGTGTTGCACTCAGATTTGCACACATTCTTCTAGGAAATTCATCTAACAAAGGGAATATATTCATAGAAAATAACAAAGAGAATATAATCGTCCACACTAGTGGCACTTTTACAGCTTTGCAACTCAGTTGTAAATCAGATGTATCATTTCTGCTGCTCTACATATGTTAACAAACTAACAAATAAATAACAACAGTAGCAGGAAAGCCCAGAGAGCTATAACAATAAGCCTATTACTGTAAGTTGTTTTCTGTGTTCCCTCCTGACCATTTTGCTGAAATATGGTTCAAAACATTTCTGTTCACAGAACATGAAAGCTTTTTTTGTTTGTTTCCTTGTTTGTTTTTGATTTTGTTTTTGTTTTTTGGTAAACACTTTTGTGCAATTCTAACCCACGGTGTGAGACAAAGCAGACATTTATTGGCTTGTACATATCCTACTTCACATCCTGTGTCAAGGTACAGTTGTATGACAAGGAAAAAGTACTGAAAATGGATGACTCTGCCCTAAGTACCATGTATGTCAAAAAGATATCACACAATCATAGAATTGTGTGAACAGGAAGGGGCAATTAAAGGTCATCTAGTCCAGCAGTCCTGCAGTGAACATATATGTCTACAGCTGGATCAGATTACATAGAGCCTGGTCTAGCCTGACCTTGAATGCCTCCAAGGATGGGATGTCCACCACCTCTCTTGGCAACCTGTTCCAGTACTTCACTCTCCTTATTCTAAGAATCTGTTTCCTAATATCTAGCCTCAATCTCCCTTATTTTAGTTTGAAGCTACTTCCCATTTTCCTGTCACAACAAATCCTGCTAAAGAGTCTGCCCCCTTCTTTCTTATAGCCCCCCTGAAAAGGGGGCCGTACTGAAAGGCCGCTATCAGGTCTCCCCAGAGCTTTCTCTTCTCCAGGCTAAACAGACTCCACTCTCTCAGCCTGTCTGCATAGGGGAGGTGTTGTATCACTTGGAGCATTTTTGTGTCCCTCCTCTAGACATGCTGAAACAGGTTTATGTCTCTCATGTACTGAGCACTTTACATCTGGGCATGATACTACAGGTGAGTTCTCACCAGTACAGAATAGAGGGGAAAGATCATCTCCCTCGACCTGCTGGTCATTCTTCTTTTCATGCAGCCCAGGATGTGGTTGACTTTCTGGCTCATATTCAGCTTGCCATCCATCAATATCCTCAAGTCCTTTTGGGCAGGGCTATGCTCAATCCTTTCATCTCCCAGCTTGTATTGGTAGTGGGGGCTGCCTCTACAGAGGTGCGAGACCATGCACTTGGATTTGTTGAACCTCATGGGGCTGCATTTTCTCCTGATATTTTGTGACAGAACACAAGATAAATATTTCAAAGAGGCAAAGATTAACTTATAGTGAAAAGTAAAGTAGCTGTTGCATTAAACTTATTCCCCAAAGACTTTTTCATGATTTAGTTTCAAGAGACAGTATAAATTATGCACTGGTATATAAGAATTGCAACTATGCAATGATAGCTATTTAAAAAATTATCATCTCAATAATGCTATTGCATAATTCATTTCAGCCTAAGCAGGGGAAAATGTAATTATTTTAGCACTTTGACAGGTAAAAATATGTAACTTTAGAGACACCCATATAGACAACATATTTAATATTTCTCATATACTTGAGAATGTTTGTATTGAACTAATTAGAAAACAATATGCTTGGCATTATGAAAGTAACATTTGGAGCTATATACTACGTTTGTTTTTGAACAGCTAAGAGCAACAATGAAAGAAAATATCTACACAAATTGATAAGTATGATAAAAAAATCACAGAGATAATGATAACACTAATTAATAAATATTACTTTTATAAATGCATATTTGCTCACTAATGTAATTCTTTCTTGGACTACCAATAAAAAAAATGATTTTTTTTTCATTGATAAAATCATACACCTCTAAGTTTTTTGGATTTATTTTTTAATTTTGTACATTTTGAAATGAAAATATGAATATTAATTAACTAAATACTTTATTTGCTATTGTTTTGGAGTCTATCAAGTACTCCTTCAAAATACATGTATAAAAATATCTTTTCAGTATTTTGGATTTCTAATTAGATAGTGGTATAGACTAAGTTCAAGTATCAAATAATGAAAAATAACGTAATCAGACCATTTCCAGCATCATAAAGTAAGATCTGACTGCAAGACTGAAGTTTAATCTTACAGACTCAATACAGTGGATAAGAGAATTTGCTGTAGAAAATTTACGAGTGTTCTTGACAAAGAGGGCTTTTAAAATTACTGCAATATCACAGAAGTTATTATTTTCTAATTGTCAACTAGAAAATACCTGTACCCCATTCTATAACAAAAGGTTGCTCTTTGTACACAGTAGTTTTCAAACTAGATTAAAGCCTATATCAACAATATGTACTGTACATTTATGATATTAACTCCTGTATCTGCACTTAAATGTTGTAGAGTGAGAGTACGTGTTTTTAATGATTTTGTGAAGATGATTAAACTGTAAATATGGTTAACCTGAAAGCTTCACATTTCAAAATTTAACCTTGTCATGGAATTCATTCATCTCTTTTCTTCAGGAAGCCTGGGTTCGGTATTGCAGAGTAAAGGAAATGTGCTTCACAGTCTTTTGCTGTTTTTTTACTGATCAATAACGTGGACATATCTGCATATGACACACAGAGCAAATAATAAAAATTGTAGCTTGAACAAGTTTGTCTACTGTGGTGGACAAGAACACAGTGAATATCTGTGAAGTAAAACTGACATCTCTAAAAATTGTTTTTTCTAAAATCTGGTTTTAGTTTTCTTTCTTTTATTCATCACATAAAATGCTTAGAAGTACAGTAGTGTATTTGTGTTACATTACAACTTGGAAAATCTATACACAAACAACAAAAAACTATTGTAGGAAACTTCAGAATTTTTTTTTTTAAATATAGTTGAAAACAAACTATCAGAAAACTACACAGCAATTAACAGTAAAACTAGAAGTTGACTAGTAAATATTCATAGTTTTCTGATATCCACTCCCATTTTTTGGTGGGAGAGTATTGTCCACTGCTATATCTGTGATGTTTAATTATGTATAATTCTTGATTATTATTATTTTTTTTCTTGAGTTGAAAAGTAATATTTTCTTCATTTTACTTATTTCACATTGAGGTAACATTCCACAAGTAGCAAAAAATTTTCATGGTTAACAACAGAAATCCTATATTTTATAGTTCAGTATTGCAGGCAAATGAAAGAAATTTGGCTAAATGAGGCATGATGAAACAGCACGTAGACTAAGCTTAACTGAGAGAGGTAATTTACACAGTATGTTAATTAAGAGAAGAAAACAAAATGTTGCCCAAAGTAATGCTAAAAACTAACTAGTAGGCAAATACCAGTTCTGTTAATAAATAAATATCTATCTCCATTAATGTCAATATACTGTATTAGAGCAAAGAAACTAAAAGAACTGTGAAGACTAGAAGGCAGAGTATAAATATGGTGATTGCCCTGTTCCTTGTGCCAAGGTTTGGCCTGGCTCAGCCTGGTTCCGTGACAAATGGGGCAGAGGGACCCACTGGCCCCTGTCCCAGGACACGGGAAAGGGGGGAAGGAAAAGATAGATGGGCCTAGACAAGGAAAACAGAGGCAAGAAGCTAAGGGAAAAAACTTAGTTTACTAAATATAGTAGAGGAATGTGAGATAATACAATATAGTACAATATGATTGGAAATGTGGTTAATAAATTGAGGGAGAGTGAATTTCTGAAACCAAAGTCCTTACTCTAATGCTGTAGGTGAGATGACCAGCACAGGAAGCAAAACTATAATCTCGTGATTCCCAGTCAGTTTTTTCTTCCCATCCAAATGAAAATTGGAAACAGAAAAATGAAGTCTTCTGGGAGTGGTAGTTCATTCTTCCCTTCTGAGACAAAGAGACTGGAAATACTGACAATCCACAGAACTGCAGCACTAATTCTTTAACTCCCAGTGCGCTACGTGATGTTATGATGTGGAATACCGATTAGAAATCATAGAACCACGATACCTGGAAACACTCAAAGTCAGGTTACATGGGGCTCTGAGCAGCATAATCAAGCCGTAGGTGTCCCTGTTCATTGCAGGGGACTTGGACTAGATGACTTTTAAGGGTCCCTTCCAACTCAAATGATTCTATGATTTTATGATAAGCACTTGTTCAGATAGTGATAAAATCTGGAACTATATACCAAAAAAAAAATTAAAGCATTTAAAAGCTTGCCAATTACAGCTATGACCAAAATTTCAAGAAGTAATAAAGGCACACCACTCCAACATAATCCCTCTTATTTTATTTTATTTTTTATAATGATGTATTCAGGCTGTAGTTGTTACATGACAGCTAGAAACTGTGACGTTATAATGTGGGTTCCCTGTGGGACAGAGAAGTAAAGCTATAGGTCCAAGTCAGTCTCATGAAATTTGGTCTCTTATAATAGGAGTTTGCTGAATAAGAATATTTGTAATAACAACAAAACAATGTGAGTGTTGGAGTGTTTGTTCTGCATTGTATATATTACTGATAACCACTCTGAAGCCAGCTTCTATTAATTTTTGAGATTATTCTTGTTTTTAACAACCCAAAGAAAAAAACTAAAAGGATGAATCTGAAATAACTCAGATTCTAAGGATTTTGGCATCTGTAACATATCCAAGGATTTTCAAGATGTAAGGAAAAAAGGACACACTAATTTGTATATGATAAGAGATTGATTATGAAGAGATTCTTAAGGGAAAGTTGCCAGATTCACTCCATAGCTATCTAAAAATCTGTATGATTTCACGCTGATTTTTATTTACTTTTCTCAAGTAACCTGCCACCTCTTACAAGTGAGTGCACAAAGTCTACGTAAGCAAAGGAAGTATCTTTGAAAGAACTGTCATCAAAAGAAGACACAGTGTTGTAAGAAATGTTTTGTTTTCTATGTTTTTAAAACCTCTGAGAAGCATCAGAATTCATAACGCAAGTGATAATATTAATGAAAAGGCATGCTGAGGTCATTTAAGTTGTGAAAACAATAACTTCACTTCTCTACAAATACATAGAGTTTAAGCTGGTGCCCTTTAGAAAAGATAGGCAAGAATTTTATCTAATTATTATGACCATCCTAAGTCATTAGAGAAGGACTCAGTGAAGGGCAGGATTCAAGGAACAGAGCTCCAGGCCACAGCTGGCACTGGCCTTGAAAGCTGCAGGAATTCAAGAGTACTATTGCTTCACAGGACTTTGATTTGCAGCATCATACTCCTGGTTGTACCAACTGAGACAAGGAAAAATTTTTGACCCACTGGTGATCAGTGGAAATAATAAGAAAATGAAGTATAGTTATGATGAGGACAAACTGGAAAATTAATAATAATAACAGTAATAAAAGAACAAAGTGGCTTGTTTTTTCCATTATCTAATGGTGACATGTGTCAGAAAGAGAAAACTGAAACTGCAGACCCAAAGAAAGACTTTATATTGTAATATTTTTTGACACATTTTTTTCTTTCTCTCTAGGCCAAAAATAGATAAACACAATTGAAAAGCAAAACAAGTGCTTTCATTATTGAACAAATTTTATATCTTTGTAAAAGCCTGTAACTAGAGCTTTGCTTAAATTATTCTCATAGATGACAGTTTTGGTATAAATGGGAGTTCAGTAAGATACAAAAAGGAGAATTTGCAAAACAAAAAGCCCTAGACATAAAGACAGATGAGAGACCTTAATTTTCACTCTTCTAATTGTAAGATTTTAATGTCATGGAATTTTTTATATCCTGATACTCATATCTCTTAGAGTGATTTTAAATCTGTGTTCCCTTTCCTTTCATTGCCTTGTCTTGCCTTGCCTTGCCTTCTGGCATCAGAAGATATCTGTCATAACTCCTCAAATTGTGCTATCTGCCTTGCTGAACTACTGATGATGATGGAAAGAGGAGAATAATCTTTTATCTGCCTAGGAGTGAAAAACTTTGTACTAACCAGATTTTTCTGAACCATCATTTCAGACATGACCCTCTTTCTATGCACTGCAGAAGATTAGGCGCTAACCTGGATATTCAAAATTCCATTGGCAGCTTTGTACTAGAGCTGAGTTTTGCAGTCAGCCATGGCAAAATCTCCACTACAGAGCCGTCTATAAATTAATGGAACAAATTTTTCTTAAATACATTTTTTGGTAAGGCTCATACTGCTACAATCCATCTCTCAGTGACCAATGTTCAGAACTATGGAGCATCTACTGACAGTCAGTAGGGGCAAGAGACCCTTCCTAATACCTGCCTACAGCACTCTACCTTTTTAGATCTTCCTAACTTCCAAACTCACAGTGAGCTCTCCTGCCTCTCGTCTATATGACTGTTTTCTGCATTCAAACATCAATTCCACTCAAGTCTGCCACTCAAACCCAGAATTCTCATGTCTTCCAGACCTATAAAATGCCATCCAAAAGTTCCCTTATGTATAACAATTAAAAAAAAAAAAAGTTTCAGATGTTTTAATATAAACATTTAGAATTATTTTAACTGCTCTAAGATATTATCATATAAACAACAGGTAACTAAGGATAAAAGATTTTCCTTCAGAAATCCTAGAATTATAGAATGACTTGGGTTGGAAGGAATCCTAAAAATCCTCTAGTTCCAACTCCATGCTGTGGTCAGTTTTGTCACCCACTAGTTCAGAGCACCCAGGGAGTATCCAGCCTGGCACTGAGTACCTCCAGAGATGAGACATCCAAAACTTCTCTGGGCAACCTGTTCCAGTGCCTCACCCTCTGAGTAAAGAATTACTTCCTAAAATCTAATCTAAATCTCCCTTTTTTTTCTTTTTTTTTTTTTTTTTTTGAGTTTTAAACCATTTGTCCTTGTCTTGTCACTCTTAGACTGCGTAGAATATCAGTTTCCATCTTTTTTTATAAGCTCTCTTTAAATACTCAATGGCCACAATGATGCCTCCCTAGATCCTTCTCTAGACTGAACAAGCCAGCTCCCTCAATTGTTCTTCTTAGGAGAGCTGCTCCAGAACTCTGTTCATCTTTGTGGCCATTTTCTGAACCTGCTCCAACAGCTCTATGTCATTCTTTTGCTGAGGGCCCCAGGTCTGTTTGCAGTACTCCAGATGGTGCATCAAAAAGGCAAAGTAGAGGGGTACAGTCATCTTCCTTATCCTGCTGGTCATTCATCTTTTGATGTCGCCCAGGATATTGTTGGACTTCTGGACTGCAAACACACACTGCTGGATCATGCTTAGCTTTTTGTCCATCTGAATCCTCAATTCCTTTTCTGTTGAGCTGCTTTCAAGGAGTTATTCTCCCAGCCTGTACATATATGTGGGACTGCCTCAATCCAGATGCAACACCTTGTACTTGATCATGTTAAACTTCATTAGATTCACATGGTCCCAGCTGTCAAGCTTGTTCAGTTCCTTTTGAATGTCATCTGTTCTTTCTGTCATATCAGTTACATCACTCAGCTTCGTGTCACTTGCGAACTTGCTGAGAGTGTACTCAATCCCAGTGCCTAGGTCATTAATGAAGATGTTAAAGAGCACCAGTCCCAAGAGGTCCTCCAGAAAGACATTACGTGTCACTGACCTCCATGTGGACATAGAGCCATTGACCAGAACCCTCTGCCTGTGACCATCCAACCAATTTCTTATCCACCAAATACTGAACTCTTCAGATCCATCTTTCTTCAATTTAGAGATAAGAACGTGATGTGAGACACCTTGTGATCCTTGAGATCACAGACTCAGCCAGGGCATGGTTGCTAAAGCTTAGCCTGCCTCCAATCTTAACCACTTTAATGAGCATGGTGAGCACCAGGTCCATTACTACTTCCCTTCTGGTTGGTTTGTCTAATATCTGGACCAGCAGGTTATTCTCTATGCATTCTAGGAGTCTCCTGGATTTTTTACCAGGGAACTCCTGGTTGCTTTCCCAACAGACATGTTTCTTTCCAACAGACATCCAGATGGCTGAATTTCCCCATAAGAATGAGAGCTCACAAGCACAGTGCTTCTTGTAGCTGAAGAAAGAATGCCTCATCATAAGGTTCCCCTTGATCAGGTGGCCTGTATTAGACCCCAACCACTACATGTCCTTGGTCTGGTCCACAATTTCTACCCTTTCTGGAAACATTATTTGTAATAGTCAGAAAGAAAGGAAAAAAAAAAAAAAAAAAGTAAAAATTAGAATAACTTAGCATCATTTATGTCCAAGAAATACTTCTTTATTGTAAAGCTGACATCCATAGCTCTATATAAAACAAAAATACAGAGCTGTTGGAGAGAATCCAGAGGAAGGCTACAAAGATGAATAGAGGGATAAAATAACTCTACTAAGAAGAAAGATTGAGGGAGCTGGGCTAATTCAGTTTGGATAAGAAAAGGCTCTGGGGAGACCTCACTGTTGCCTTCCAGTAATTAAAGGGAGCTTATAAACAGGAGTGAAACAAACTTTTTATGCAGTCTGATAGTAATAAGACAAAGGAGACTGAGTTTAAAATTAAAAGTGGGGAGATTTAGATGAGATATGAGGAGGAAATGTTTTACTCAGAGAGTGATGAAACACTTAGTACAGGCTTTCCAAAGAAGTTGTGGATGTCCTATCCCCAAAGATGGTCAAGGCCAGGTTGGACTGGGCCCTGGGCAGCCTGATCTAGTGGTTGGCAACCCTGCCCACAGTAGAGGAGTTGGAACTAGATGAACTTAAGGTCCCTTCCAAACTGAGCCATTTTATGATTCTGTGGTTTTTTTTTTGTTGTTTTTGTTTTTTTGTTTGTTTGTTTAATGGTCTCTGTCCCTTTGTTCTGTCTTTATTATTATTATTATTATTATTATTTTCAATAATAATAATAGCTTTTATGAAAGTTAGGCAAGAACCTTTATATTCAGATGAGCATGGAGAGATTCCTCAGTAACTTGACTGCAGATTCTTTTTTTGCAAACACTTGGAATTATAAATATTGTCTGCTCATAAAAATGCTTCTAGTTTTTTAATGTTATGAATGATGATATTTCCCAATTGCAAAGCCAAGTCCAATACAGAAAGGTACAAGTATTGATTCTGTGTTTTCAGTATAAGCAGACACACACACAGAAGAAGAAACTGTTTTGTCAGTGTTGATAAATCTGAGGTTTGTTTCTATCTCAGTCTACTGTTAGTCATATACAGTAGGCAGAATATAATGGCTTAAATATATGATGCTTTATTTGCTTGCCATTGTTACTTACAGAACAGTTATAAAAAGCTGTTTGGGACCTTTAATAATGGGGCGACAATTGTTTTGGAAATTAATTTGTTGAATGGGAAATGTTTACTGTTTTTCTGCCAAGCTATAATGATGAGACTGAATTCAGAAGTGCCCTTCAGAAGTGACGTATGAGGATATATTCATAACAAATTTATTCTATATAGTGCCAATGAAGCTGCTAACAGAAAAAAAGAAAAAAAAATGTTTTTCTTAGTGTAATAAGTAGTGTAAATTTTGATTTCCTTTCCATATTTTATTTAATCTCTCTCATATAATTTGCAGTAACTCACTGAGGTCTTGATTTATCACAGAATTTAAGCACATTGAGTTTTTAGCACTTTGAATACAACTCTGCCTATTTAGGCTGTGGCTTCTCTAAGATGCTACTCAGTGTTATATTTTGCATTTGCCGTGTAGCATTCTAATCTTCTTGACTCTTAAATCAGTCTATTTATTCTGGTTTCTGAGAGATTAAGTTCTTTGTCACAGATGATTAGTGATCAGTGATAAAGAAAACTCAGTCATACTCCTTTACTTCTCTCACTCGCTGTATTAAAAATTCAAATTAATAGATTGAACTAACAATATCAGATACGCCTTTGTGGTTTTGCTTTCTGAACATCTAATCTACATATTTTTTAATTGCTAAGTATAAATGCTGAGTCAATTAGTGAAATAGTTGTAAATATATACATGTATGATGTCAATGATATGCCCATAATTTTAAAGCAGAAGACAGTATATTTTGTTCTTTACAAGTCTTTTAATTATAAGATAATAGAAGCATATATTCTTTAGCAAAATATGTAAATAAATAAGTGACAAATAACCTTACCATCAATTCAAATGGAAGTAGAGAAAAAACAGTGGCACAATTCAACTCACTTCTCCAAAATCTAGATATTTATATTCGGCTGTCTAGAATTTCTAAGAAAATTCCATCGAAGATAATTAAAGAGCAGTCTGATAGTTGGAAAAATAAAATTTTGATTTGAAGGAAATAATTTATTCAGAACATTTAAAATTATCTTATGGTCTAAAGTATACAAACTTAATAGCTTCAACTAATAAATAAAGAAATTTCACTTACAAATGTTTGCTTCTCTTCAGCTTACTTACCCTCACTATCAAAAATTCTATCCACAAGGAAAGGAATAATATGGTTTCTGTAGAAACAAAATTAGTTTAATAATTGAAACTCACCAAATACTTTCAATACATGGAAAACAAAACATATTCTGTGTTACTAACTGTTAGTGCTTCTTCCTTTCAAGGAAGACATTAACTTAGAGAGGGAAACAGGGAGACAAACCACAGGTGCTTGGTCCTGTCGTGAGAAGATTTCTGAATTCCCGCTGACATCACTGTCATTTTCTTTCAGGAGCATTAAGTGTTTCATTGGGCACTGCAAGCTCCATTGGGATGCCTGTCACTCTTGCAGTGTAGCATATTTTAAGCTTCACCTGTCTATTTTCCATATTATTAGCTTTCCATATAGAAGAAATGTACTGTAATGTGTTAGACTATAGGCTGGCAATTGCCCAAGTCCAAGAAGGAAGAACTTGGCCTTGAAGCAAGGCTGTGATGTTTATTTCAAAGTGATGTTGACACAGAACAAGAGCAAAAGGCAAGACATTTACCAACAAATAGCTCCTTTGAAAGCAGCTTGTTTTGAATCCTAATATCTTTGTTCTGCTCCGTTCAGCAAACTGGCAAATTGACATGGGGGTG
This sequence comes from Pavo muticus, assembly GCA_016647715.1. Taxonomy (NCBI): domain Eukaryota; kingdom Metazoa; phylum Chordata; class Aves; order Galliformes; family Phasianidae; genus Pavo; species Pavo muticus. The sequence continues at coordinate 1,265,721 of JACDJE010000268.1, read as the reverse complement.
TTGCTCAGTACATTTTATTCTTGGTAGTTGTACACAGAAGAGGACAGTAACTACTCTCTGTTAAACTCTTATCTACTTCTCTACTGACAGTTTCAGCCATATTGAAAGCATTCATTATCCTAGCAGCAATTTAATTCCAAAGTACTTTCTCCAAAATTGTATTTATCTGGTCTTTTAAATGTCATGTCTGACTTAACAAAAATACCAAGAAAATAGAAGTATAAGAACAACATTATTTTTTTTCACTTAGAATTTTACATACCTTCATCCCCATCTTCAACTTCCAAGTAATTAATTATGAATTTAAGAGTACAATAAACATATATCTAATGCCTACACTTAAAATAATTTGCATGCTTTGAATGGTGTATTTTAAATATTTTAAAATATTTTTATTTAACTTTTATAGTTCTTACATTATTACAAGTATGTCTGCTTTTATTTAATCTAATTTCTTGGAATTTTGTCTTGAGAAAATGTTAAACTGATATCTTTATAAGAAATTGTTTTTTAACAGTAGGACATTAGGCTTGTAGTATCTATTAGTCCGTTACTTGGTATTATTCAGAAAGATAACAACAAGAAAACTGTTGCTTCCTGAGAGGTAACAGTTGCTTTTGACTTGCCAGAGTTCAAATCTATAGATATATGAACAAACAGAAAAACAGACATTGGTTTCATCTGTACTACTTTCGGGGAAATCTAGAACTGGAAATAAAGTTAGGCAGTCCTCCCACTGTTTTTCAGTAACTGCCTACAATTCAGTACTGACTTAATAGAACTATCTATCTTCTCTAAGGCAACCTAAAGATTCTATTCAACAGGAAGGCAAATAATCCACATTTACTAATTATCAAAGTGATGTAAGAGATAGTCTGTGAATATATATAAATACATATCAATACATACCTAAGTGTACATTTCTAAATCTTTATAGTCATATGAATCTTCCTAACTTAAGGCTGCTTTATCAGATTAGAGGTACTCATAATATGTAGAGGAAGGAGGCTGACATAGTTGTGAGTCTGTTCTCTGTGTCTTTGACAGGTGATGTCAATCATAAATTTGAACAAAGATATATAAAAGTTTTCTACTAGGGACATGTGCAACCTACTGTTTTGGGTACTAGTTGAATAAAATAAAAATAAAATAAAAACAGCTATGCAGAAAAAGAACAGTGTCCTTACAAGCAAACTGAACATCTCAGTTGCATGTACTGGCAGCAAAAGCAGGCAGTTAGCTACGCAGTGTATTACCAAGACTTCAGCCAACAGAGTAAGGAAAAAGTAGTCCATCTCATCTACTCAGCGCTTCTGAGACTGCATCTGGAGGACTGTGTCTGTTTTCTTTTTTTTTCTCCCCAGTACAAGAATGACATTGGAAATTGAAATAATTCAGCAAGTCCAGTGGAGATCCACATCAAGAATTTGGGGTCTTTTACTTGAAGAAAAACTGAGATAACATTTTTGTTGTTGTTGTTTGGTTTGGGGTTTTTTTTGTGTGTGTGTGTGTGTGTGGCTTTTTTTGTTTGTTTGTTTTTTATTGTTGTTGGTGGTGGGGTTTTTTTTGTTTGTTTGTTTGTTTCCCGTCTATAGGAAGACTTTGCTGAGATATACAATTGCCCAAGAGATTATATGAAAAGAAAAAAACCAACAGTGACAGTTCTCAGAATTGCCTAATGACACAATAAAACATGATTGACAGAAGTTAGAACGGAAATTCTAAGATGACTCTGATTAGATAGATAAAAGCTCCTCCCCACCCATCCACCTTCTCCCTCAGTGTCAAACACTGGATTAGTTTCCCCTGAGAGGCCATGAAGTCTCAAAATCCACATCACTGGATACTTTTGAAAACCAACTGGAAAAGGCTCTGAATGTAGATAAATATATAGGATGGTCCTGATTTCTGCATGATTTCAGATTAGAAGACCATTATAGGCCCCTCCTGAAATAAGTTATTTATGATTGTGTATCTCCTGCACTGCAAAAGTAGCATGAAGATCCTAATAATTTCTGGGTTCCCACTACATAAGACAGACTTTTTTTTTCACACAGCCACAGGATTTCAAGAGCTTTTATGTTTAAGGGGAAATGATCATGAGTGTGTTGGATAGTCTAAAAAGTGTTCCAGAAACGTTTTGAAGGGTTTCTTTGTAAGTACTATCAAATCAGATAAGACAAAGCATATTCTTGGTGAGAACAAAATTTCTGAGTAAGTGTCTGAGTATGGCCTTCTTTTCCTTGTTTGTTTTTATTTTGGGGTGATGGAGGAGAATACTGTGACTAAGACAAAGAGATCTCAATGACTACATCAAAAAAATTAAACTGAGATAAAGAAATACAGATAAAGATGCTGCACTGAAAATACATAAATATCAGATGAAAAAAAATCTTAAAGAGACATGTGAATGCATAAAAGTATTTGATATCTTCTGCAGTAATGGAGATACATTAAAAACATTTACCTAACTATATTTTAAAGCTTCAAAGTGAAGCTTTAATGAAGTTTTAACTATATTTTAAAGTTTAATAGATTTAGTTAACTGAATTATAATGTTAGAAAACAATAACAGAAATGCCAATGTCTTTGTGGTTTGAAATGTTGCTGTGTTTAATAATTTTTAAAGTATCAGATGATAAATTCTTTAGATCAGAATTGATAATTTGATTGTACAAGGAAAAGCAACTGCAAGTGCAACCAGGAGTATTGTTTTTTGTTTCCTGTATGACATGAATATATGACAATCATTTTCCAAAAAATGAGTAACACTCTTGAACCAAGCTAATCTCTCCAGCTATTAGAATTTACAATACAAACCTTTAAGTTTTATGTAACTCTTCAAAAATGCTTCAAAGAAAACCTTGCACCTCAGCCTTGGATTGGAAAATTCTTTCATGGATTCAAAATAATGAGCTTCTTGTCCAGAAGCTGGTCAGGATACTTGTCTTTAAATGATGTTCTAATACGCGCCTCATTATCTAGAAAAGGTTCCTCTGAGAGTTTGTCACCAACAAAAGCCAGAATTATTTTCTTGTTGAACATAACAGGGATGAAAATTTCCATTAGTAACTCTGTTCTGGTTATGATCCATGACATAGCTTAGACCACACCAAATTGATGGTGGGCAATGGCACTTCTGAATGGATCTCATAGTTTGATATTACTTAGGCACAACATAAGAGACAAAAGCATTAAGATCTTTGAGATATTTTTTAGGAGGCTGTAAGACTAAAATGATTTAGAATATCTAGGTTTTAGGCCAAAAATGTAGTAACCTGTGTCTTAATTGTAATTCTAGTCCTGAATATGCCTTCCAATCACACTGTTTCAACACAATACAATTCTCTTCATAGACATTTCCTTGGGATTATCTTGAGAACTGTTATTAGTTAAGCACTGTCCCTGAATATCAATACTTCCTCACTGTCAGCCTCCATTGTTATCAATTATCTGGGTTTCATTCACACAGAGAACAAAAGCTAGCTAGAAGGCTAAGGCATTAAAAATTCTACTCCGTGAAATTTCAAAGGTAACACTGAATGAGACTGAAGGGAATAACTGATTTTCTGTTCCAAATTCAGGGCCACATTTAAGGGTCAGACATGGATTATCCCGCACACCAACAAAAAAGATAAAGGTAAAATAAGCTGCTTCTGGTTTCCTCATGACATTCTCAGATTAGTGCAGTACTGGCGTTCTGTGTGATTTACATTTTGTCCAATACCAAACAAAGTCCAGTTTATTTTTTTTCCCCTGATCTCAAGAGTTTTAGAAACATGTTTTATCTTTTGGATCTCCTTTTATGTAACACAGTAACATATCTTTGTTATGTATAATTGTGCTACTCGTCTAAAGTAATGACAGCATGTCTTACAGTATCTTCAGTTGTCAAGCTTTTGATCATGTATAGGGTACATTCTGAAAGACTGTTAAATTTGTGATTATGTTTGGACACGTTTAGTTGCAGTTATATCTATAATAATGTGCTACCTGAGCTGTTGGAAAAACAAGAGGAAAGAAACAAATTAAAGAAAAATTTCTTAACTCTTTCAAAGTGCTTCACCCAAACTCTTCAGTATCATCTTTTCATTTTTACTAACATTCGATTTTTGTTAGCATATGAATACACAACTCATGTAAAATATATCCCTCTTATGCTATTATATCTAATTTCCTTATCTCCTCCCTGGTCTTGATTTTGGTTGTGCCTCTGATGCTAATATCAAATTTCTCTACCTTTATATTCTTAAATACTAAAGCATGTCTGAAATAATTTCTTGATAGATAATATCTCAGAACAGAGTATGATTCACCAGATGAGTGACTGCTAATTTATAACACTATTCAGGACTTTGCAAACTTTGTTCTAAGACTTCTGGAATGAATGATATTTCTTATATTCTTTTCCTTTTCACTTCTGCTCTGAAAAGTTCCAATGAAGTGACACATGCATGATCATTAGCTTTCTGTATTCCTTTTGAGTCACAGTTTCATGTTCTGCCTCTATTAAAATGGCAAATTAATTCATGTTTCTGTTAATTTTCTCATAATGTAAAACCATCAATAATATAATTACTGTAATATAGTTACAAAGTTAAAATTTTCTTTTACTATTAACAAGAATTGCTGTACTTAACAGTTTTAATTCTGTCTTCTTCTATATAAACATAAGAACTCCTTTACTGGGCAAAGAGAATGTTTGATTTTACCTACTTTAATTCTTTCTTGGTTACAGACAAAGTAGACATTAAAAATTAAGGTAAACAAGGAATTATAAATAACAAACTTAATGTCACAAGTTTTTTGACTGATGCAGTTTTCCAGATATGGCAATCGGTGATTTAAATACTTCTCAAAATAGAGATTATACCTAACCTCTGTTTTTAATAGATAACAAAGACTTATTCTCTCTGAATTTGCGTAATCTTTTTAAAAACCTATTTACAATTATAACATTTGCAATATTTGGCAGCCATGAGCTCCATAGTGTAATTATACATCAGACACAGGTTAACCAGTTTTGTTTGCTCTAAATTTCTTGCTTGATAATTTCAGTCATCTTTTTTTTTTTTTTTTTTTTTTTTTTTTTTTTGGCTTTCATGTGACAGAGTACATAATCATTTTTCTATTCAGTTTCAACACGTTTTTTTTTTTCTTTCTTTCTTTTTCCCAGAATTCTCATACCCCTCACTATCTGTGTCTTTTCCTGAGATCTTCAGACTGCGTATGTACCCTGTTCCCTGTCGCTGTTTATTCTTTTTGTTTATCCACTTCTTATCAAAGGATTTATTAACAATGAGTTGTCTCTTCTGTTTTATCATCTAGCATTTAGCACTCATATTTAAATCTCACATTTTAATAGAGAAATATAGTGGGTTTACATAGCACGTTTTTGGCAGAATGGGGCCATGACAAAAGAGACTGATTCCTAAAGGAACCCACCACTAACCAGAGATGAGCCAGTGATTGATGCTGGTTTTGTCTCTGGAAGAGCAGATCTAAGAAAGAAAAAACTGCTGTGAAGCAGCAGCTAGGAGAGAGGAGTGAGAAAATGTAGAGGAAAACAGCCCTGCAGTCGCCAAGATCAGTGAAGGGGGAAGGAAGGAGGTGCTCCAAGCACTACAGCAGAAGTTCTCTTGCAGCTCATGGACAAAATCATGAAGAACTGAAACCAGTTAGAAGCTCATATGGAGTCAGTTCAGGAAGGACAGCATACCATGAGAGGGATCCTACATTAAGCAAAGAAATCATAGAATCATAGAATGGCCTGAGTTGAAAAGGACCTCAAAAATCATCTAGTTTCAGCCCCCCTGCCATGTGCAGGGTCACCAACCACTAGACCAGGCTGCCCAGAGCCACATCCAGCCTGGCCTTGAATGCCTTCAGGAATGGGGCATCAAAAATCTCTCTGGGCAATCTGCTCCAGTGTGTCACCATCCTCTGAGTGAAAAACATTCTCTTAATATCTAACCTAAATCTCCCATCTCAGTTTAAAACCATTCCCCCTTGTCCTATCACTATCAACTCAAGTAAACAGTCATTACATGGAAAAGAATGTCCATGAAGGAGTGGCAGAGATAACGTGCTATGGGCTGAGTGCAACCACCATTTCCTGTTTCTCTGTGCTTTTTGAGGGAAAAAGAGAGATAGTGGATGCAGGGGAGAAGTTTTTAGTTTCTCACTGCTCTAGTCTGTTAGTTAAATTGCAATAAAATACATTAATTTCCCTTATGCTGAGTATGTTTTGCCCATGGCAGTAATTGAAGAGTGATCTCCCTGTCTATCTCACCCTATGAGCCACTTATTTTTTCATATTTTCTCCCCCCCCCCCTTTTTTTTTTTTTTTTTTTTTTTTTTTTTTTTTTATACAAAGGAAGTGAAACCAACTGTTATTATCTACTACGTGTTTGCGTACACAATTTCCCTTTAAAAAATCATTATTCTTTTCAATCTTCTATGAATGTAGTAATTATGAGTTTTAGCAGATATTCTCGTGGGGTACCAGGACTGATAAACAATATTGAAGATTAATCCCTTATCCTCTACTTTTTTTCCCTCCATTCTTTATTAACAGATCTCTTGACTCATGAGAATTCTGCTTCCTTAGAAGAAATTAGTGTAATTTTCCTGAAAGACTTTTCAAAGCATCTTGAACCACTAGTTTATTGATTCTTTAAAGACTAATGAATACGTGAGTTATGACTTCCTTGCACAAAAGTGAAATGTATTCCTCTTCCAAGTATCTTTCATATATTATTCATATGTATGCTATTTGTTTTCACTTTTAGCACCAATACAAGACAGTAGTTTACAAATCATCATTGAAAATCTTTCTAGTAATATGTCATAAAAGTCTCTTTTCTTTAGTAGCAAGGATGATTTGAACCATAAGTTGATTTTATACACTTACACAGAGATTAATATTTCAGACACATATCAATTCAGGGAGACATACCTGTAGTACAGAGATTCACAGTTGACACTCTGATGTTTCTATAAGCATAATCCATATCATATTCTGAGATCTTAAGTCTGAGTTTTTAGAATATCAGATAGATTCAGTTGGGCAGCAGGAAATCACCTTCACAAGGCTGTTAAATTTTGTCATTTTTATTTTTTATTAGTCATGCACTTTATTACACATCTGAACTACATTCTTGTTTAATAGTCATTCACAAATGATATGCTCAAACATCTTGCTATAAACTATAGTGATACCCAAAGCATCTACAAATACCTGTTTTGTTTGGACATGAAAATATAATTCTCTTTTTTTTTTAATGAGTATTTGCATTGTTTCTTCAAACAAAACACTGAATATCATAGAGACCATATGAGAGTTCTTTTACACTTTTGAAATCCCTTTTAGCTATTCATGTTTGATAATTGTTGCTAATATTTCAAATATCAAGGAAAAAATTCTTCACTGATGTTTATGCCAGTGTAACCTGGCCTTACCTGTACAGGTTAACTTCCATTTGTGACAGATGATATTATTTGGAAGCATGGAAACTTCAAAGACCATTAAACCAAGATGTGCAACATTATGGATGCAAAGATCCAGGAAAAGGCAGTTTTATCAAAGCTGGGGGGTAATTAATGCAAATCCCTAGACATTAAAGCAGGTAAATAAGCATGAAAGCCTCACCCATTTCTGAAAATGTGCATATATTTGTTTGTTTTGGTTAAAGAGGCTGATGAAGACATCTACACATATGGACTATGTCAGGAATTAGACAGATTTTCTAGATTTTCTGGACTGTGAACTAGATTGCGTGAACTATGTAAGTCTGGTTAATATTAATGAGAATGAAGTAGGAAGAAAGCCTGAAGCTTAATAAATGATTTCGAGAGAATGAAATATACTGGCAATAATAGAAATCCAAGAGACTTGAGACATTAATGTGATTCCTGTCTGTAGTCAAAACTCTGACTCCTTTCATTATTTAATCTAAAACTATAAAATCTAGTAAATGAAGATATGCAGAAAACATATTTACCTTTTTTCTTTATATCATCTATATCATTTTACCTTTAATCAACATGAGAATGTAAAAACATATACATTAAATAAAATACATGTAAAGAGAATTTCTGAAAGGAAACTTGCTGTAAAGCAAGTTAACATTTCTTGTGGTACATGTGGATGTAGAAGTATTGCCAATTACACATTTTTCTTCATGGAGTAAGTTACATTATTCCAGATGAGTCAAGGACCCAAAGGTCCTAGACGAAGAATGATCCTGAATCAGAACAAAGCTTTCTGATAGAGAACATAGCTGGATGGCTGTGTGACTAGAACCATCAGCCGCATAAGAGTTTTGAGGAAATCAGCACTTACAGCTAGAGCCGCTTATCTTGTTTTGGTAGGAAGCTGACCTTGGTAGTTTATCTTGTTTTGCAAATGACTTTTTTTCTGCAAGCAAGTGTTCTGCTTGGGCTCTACATCGTGCGCTGGCCACTCAGATGTAACGTGCAAGTGAAAAAAACCCTGCAGACCCTGGAGAGAATAAAAGCAGGAAGAAGGCTGTGGTGGATTTGAGAGAGAGAAAGCACACCTTGAAGCAGGGGACGCCCTGCTGACGCTTCCTACTGAATCCACTCCAGCATGCTTCTTCTCTTTCTCCTTCTTGGCCTTTTGCCCATCTCTCAAGGGTTGGTAAGTAATATTGCATTTTGCTTAAGGAGTCTTCTGCTTGCTACTGAGATTATCTAGAATAGATGCCTCTGTGTGTGTGTCTGTACTGAATAAAATTTGTAACCCTCTGTGCTTCTTTGAGTATGTAGCTTGCTTGCCTCCACTCCTGAGACATCCTGTCTCTCAGATACAAATGTAACCTGAAACACTAGAATTTATCAATGAACTACAGGAGGTGTGCTTATTTATTTGTTTATTTATTTATTCATTCATTCCTTGTTTTCATCTCTCTTTTAGTATAGCTGCCAAAGAAAGAGTGTCAGGATACAAGGCTTACAGAATTTGAAAACTCTTCTTGAAAGTCATATGTCATTTCAGTGTTCTCCTAAAGAGAGGGAGACAGAAACTATTATGAAACCAGTGATGAGCATATGCCAGAAAAACAGATTTTGATATAAAAAGTAACTCCAGCAGTCCTCTTCAACTTGGTTTCTAAAAATTTTGGATGCCTTTTCAGATGAAAACACTGTCAAAATTTCATCACTGTTTAAAAATATTTCAACCCTCACAGATATATTATGATAATTGAAAAATATAAATCTATTCTGTTTTCTCTAGTTTATATCTACAAACTGAAAAGAGATACATTTAAATATTCAGTTTTTCACTGAGCATGGAAATCTCCTTTTTTTCCTATCAATTCTGTCTCTGTATCATTGAATAGATTGTGGATACATTTGTCTTACATAACAGTTGAATAACTATCAGTCCAATCTGTATCTTGAAAAGCTTCATCTTATTCTTTTAATTTTAATTCATTTCCTTTCCCATATTAATGAAGTTTTCAGTGTTGCTGTAAGAGTTCTGCATTCATATAACAGGAATTACACAAATTTATGTCAGAGATCCAAGAGAAGTCTTGATTTTCACAAACAAATTTATATGGTGACTCATTTATACATCTTTCCAAATGCTTTACAATATCTTTTATCATATTAATCTCCTGAAATGTATTTCAATGTAGTTACAGAACTGCTGTGTTTGGAGTAGAGCCAAAGTCCATAATTTTTCTTCATTGGTTGTGTGCCTTTGTTTTATTTATTTATTTTTTTTTCTTCTCTAAAAGCATGTATTTTCACATTTTGGTCTCACTTTGTTAACATGTGAACCTCCTTAAATAAATCTTTATGCATAAGTTCCCATCAGAGGATTTTGGCCATGTTTTACATTTTTGTGTTTCTAGTAGATAAAAGCATTTTTCCAGTTTAAATGTGAAGCATTACTTGAGTTATAAATCACATGAAGTTTTAGAAAATAGTAACTGGAAGTGAATTTCTAACATGCATAATTATATACTTAATTGAAACAGACACATTTTACCAGATCTCTCTGCGTATATACAACAAGGATATTTCTAGAAATATTTCTAATTGAGGAAAATAACAAAGCTTTTATTTCTTATCATTACGAGATAGACATGGTTTAATTACTCACATCTATTCATGTACCCCCCTGTGGCAACCTGATATAGTACTTGATCTAGAAGTTGACAACCCTGCCCGTGGCAGGAGAGTTGAAACTAGATGATCACTGAGGTCTCTTACAAACCAAGTCATTCTATGCTTTTGTGATTCCATGGTTCTATACAAAATGAAGTTATTAATAAAGGGATTCACTTCTGCTTGTCTATTACATCCACAATTGATTCCAGATTTTAGAATTATCCTCTGGAAATTGGTTACATCCTTAGTAAAATAAAAGCTGTAGTTGGAGTGTTGTAGGAAGTGTAATTTCTCTGGTATAGAAAGTTTCTGACAATCTCAGATGAGAGATGATTCAAAGGTTTATTCAGATCAAGGTGAGTTGCTGCTTTAGTTAATCATGGCTGTTTCAATACTGTTCCAGGCCCTGCAAAGTGATGTAACTGCTCTACAATAATGCATCTGTATTGTGATCCATATCTCATAAACTATGCATATTAAAAGTCAGATGAATGGCTACTTCCTCAGTGCTCACTGTACAGTTGCTAAGTATAAGGTTTTGTTAGACATGTCTCATGTGTTGGCAAATAGCATTCTTGGTATCTTAATTAGTTCTTAGTTCTTAATTGTAAAAGAAATCCTCTGCATAATTTTGAAGAAGTTGTCATGATCATAGCATCGTTTGAGACCTTTCTATGCTCTGTTGGATTCCATATTAACTTCATGACTAAGGTGATTTATGAGCAAGAATTATTCCTGCCAGAGTCACAGTGTTCTACTTTCAGCTTTGGCCATCTGAACAATAGGCAATGACATAAAAAGTGTTGACTAAAATCAGTGCTTAAAATAAATCGGTACTTTCCGAGGATGATTTACCCGACAGAAAAACAGGCTATATATTGTCCTGAAGATGTCTTTCTCTGCTTTGATTATTAGATAACAACTTGAGACTTTAAGTTTAATTCTATCCATTTGCTAAATTAAATTAATTTCCCCTTCATATGCAGCCTTCATCGCTCTACACATAATTTTGTACCACATATTCCTCAGAGGAATGAGAATATTTCATTCTTATAACTTGCATGGAACTCAATCATAAACTTCCATATGCTTTCAAATTTTACCATGGTTCATACATCTTTTTTTTAATGTATATATTATTACTTCCTTTACTCCATTTCAACAATAAATTTTATGTTATGCATTCCTTTTAATAAGCTGATTCATGTCAGGTGCTACTTTCACTTATTTATTTTAAGAAAACAAATGACATAGAAAGTTAATGATGAAAAACTGCACCAATGGGAGGTCAAAGAATTTATTTTCTGACACAGACTCATTAAATGAGTCAGTATACACCAAGGGTGGCATTGATTACCATAGCCTCTGTACTCTTAAAGGTTAATGACGAGGATAATTAGGTGACCTGCTGGACCTGGATAATATTCAATCGAGATAAGTGACAGGTGACTGTAGTTATTAAAAAAAGACCAGAGACAGACTCTTCAACATTGTCACTTATTAAAAGTTGTCCAAAAAAGGAACTGAATGAAATTTCAGTTGCCTTTTTTCAGAAAGTATGATTGGACGTATGTTAGTGTTTCTGCTTTACTAATACTCTTTCACCCAAATATCTTGTCTGTATAAAAGATTAGCAAGAAAGGTTTAGGATTATAATCTATGGTAGAAATTTTAAAGTGTTGGTTACATATTACAAACTGTAATTTCAAAAGCAACTCACAAGTTTATTTTGACAATATGATTCTATAACCAGAGTGAGGATTAATAGCAGCAGTTCTATTAGAAAATTTTCATACTAAAAATATTTCATCACTGTAATTAAATGCATGGGGTTGGTGGAGAACAAATTGATTATTATGCTTTTTAGATTTAGGAATTTAAACTTGGAAAGTAACACAAGTAAGCATGGAAGATGTCTATTGCATACTTCGCTTTATCATAGGAAAAAGCACATTTGTGAAAGATAAGAGATTTGGTACAGAAAACTCATTGGTCCTAGTGATTTGATTGCTGAGTGCCGTAACATTTTAAGAAAAGATGCAGAAAACTTAATTAAGAAAGATTTAACTAATAAAATGATAGACAGAAAAACAAGGTGNTTTAAATACTCAATGGCCACAATGATGCCTCCCTAGATCCTTCTCTAGACTGAACAAGCCAGCTCCCTCAATTGTTCTTCTTAGGAGAGCTGCTCCAGAACTCTGTTCATCTTTGTGGCCATTTTCTGAACCTGCTCCAACAGCTCTATGTCATTCTTTTGCTGAGGGCCCCAGGTCTGTTTGCAGTACTCCAGATGGTGCATCAAAAAGGCAAAGTAGAGGGGTACAGTCATCTTCCTTATCCTGCTGGTCATTCATCTTTTGATGTCGCCCAGGATATTGTTGGACTTCTGGACTGCAAACACACACTGCTGGATCATGCTTAGCTTTTTGTCCATCTGAATCCTCAATTCCTTTTCTGTTGAGCTGCTTTCAAGGAGTTATTCTCCCAGCCTGTACATATATGTGGGACTGCCTCAATCCAGATGCAACACCTTGTACTTGATCATGTTAAACTTCATTAGATTCACATGGTCCCAGCTGTCAAGCTTGTTCAGTTCCTTTTGAATGTCATCTGTTCTTTCTGTCATATCAGTTACATCACTCAGCTTCGTGTCACTTGCGAACTTGCTGAGAGTGTACTCAATCCCAGTGCCTAGGTCATTAATGAAGATGTTAAAGAGCACCAGTCCCAAGAGGTCCTCCAGAAAGACATTACGTGTCACTGACCTCCATGTGGACATAGAGCCATTGACCAGAACCCTCTGCCTGTGACCATCCAACCAATTTCTTATCCACCTAATACTGAACTCTTCAGATCCATCTTTCTTCAATTTAGAGATAAGAACGTGATGTGAGACACCTTGTGATCCTTGAGATCACAGACTCAGCCAGGGCATGGTTGCTAAAGCTTAGCCTGCCTCCAATCTTAACCACTTTAATGAGCATGGTGAGCACCAGGTCCATTACTACTTCCCTTCTGGTTGGTTTGTCTAATATCTGGACCAGCAGGTTATTCTCTATGCATTCTAGGAGTCTCCTGGATTTTTTACCAGGGAACTCCTGGTTGCTTTCCCAACAGACATGTTTCTTTCCAACAGACATCCAGATGGCTGAATTTCCCCATAAGAATGAGAGCTCACAAGCACAGTGCTTCTTGTAGCTGAAGAAAGAATGCCTCATCATAAGGTTCCCCTTGATCAGGTGGCCTGTATTAGACCCCAACCACTACATGTCCTTGGTCTGGTCCACAGTTTCTACCCTTTCTGGAAACATTATTTGTAATAGTCAGAAAGAAAGGAAAANGTACTTTTGATTCAGTACTAAACCATGGCCGATGAGGGAGATAAGTAGAATAAAAAGCAATTATGACTTAAATTTTATACCACATTTTTGCACTTATTCCAAAATGTGAATATTCATGCTGTTTTTTTCAAGTATGACAATAATTATGAATTTTTTCCCTTCTTCTGAAAAACAGGAAGTTTAAATGTGTCATCATTATTCTAATTACTTTCAAATGAATTCCTATGAAAAGATCTTCTTTTTCAATACTGTATTTTCTTGCCTGATTTCTTTGATTATGCTGACTACTTCAGAAAGAGCAGATAGAAATTCCACAGTTTCCATCTCCTAATTTCCTTAATTCCACAATCAATTAAATATCTTATTTAACACATAATTTCTGTTATAATAAAGAAGGAAAGTGACCTTATTTTTCCCCCCTCTGTCTATATTTTTGTATAATTTCACTAAATCTGGCATAACAGCTGTTCCACTTTTTCTTTCTTCAAGTACTGTAAGATACAAAGCTTCATTCTAGGCACTTAATGCTTCAGTCATTTAGCTAGTAAAATAAATAAGAATAATGAATATCATCTAGCTGGGCTTGACTGTACAGATGTACTACTCAAAGATTTGCGAACAAGCAACTGGATTACCTGGGGCCAGATATATTTGAGCAGCACACAGCAGGACACATGTAGGAAAAAAGATTACAATGTTATAAAGAAAAGAAAGAAGTTTTGCCTGGGGGGCACTGAAAGTAATGTAATTCTTCCATGACTAGCCTGGTGAAGTGTATACTGCAAAATAAGCTGCTCATAATGCAGTTGTAGAGATTAAATGCCTTCTAAACACTTAATTTTAACTGAAATGAGGTTAGCCTGAAGACATAAAAGTGTCAAACTTTTTTATCTTTTAATAGTTTAAGTGCTTAATATAAAATAATATAAATAAAATAATAATAATTCAATAATATAACAATAATGATATAATAATACAAAAAGTAAAATACTTATGAGGCCTCACAACAGCGTTATGAAACAAACTTAACTGTCATAGCTTTCTCTTGAAATAAAAAAATGTTACTCTGTCAGTTATGACTCTTATAAGCTAGTATAGAATATTGCTTTTAATTTACTATCATCTCACACTTCATTGAAACTGAATGCTGAATGTATTGATTCAATTGAATTCCTCTGCAAAACAGAATAGATGCAATTACAACTATCTATCTATATATATATACCCCAAACAATACACTTTTTTCAAGTAAATGAATCTATAAAATTTCTCAGGATAACATTGTTCATCTGAATAAATGCATTTTTATTGTTTAACAAATAACTTATACCTCTCCCCACCTCTCACCCCTAAAAAAAAATGGGAAAAAAAAAAAAAAGATTGCATGTTTCTTTCACTCTGCAAGACAAAAAAGTGCCACATTTGACTTCCCCATAATGAATGAGCCACAGTGACCTTTGTGCCAAAGTAAATTGTACCAACTCCATGCTGTCGTTTTTTTTCTGATTTCCTTCCATATTTTACATAATCTATGTAATATACATGACTTTTTAAAACAAATTAATCAAGACTTAAGAATTAGCTTTATGTATTATAAAAAGTAATTTCTGTGTCAAACTTAATATAGACAGCTACGTTAGCTATTTGTCTGGCATGTATCTATGAGAATCTTGATATTTATTAAAGGTTTAATTTTCAAACTGTGTGCTGTGTGCAACACGGAGGACCTTCTGCGTGTCCTCCACACAGTAGGCAACCAGGCCCACTCTGTCTCTAGGAAATTATATACAGTTGTGGAATAATGATCCAGAGCTATTCCATGAATTCCTATGGAGGCATAAAAATACACTCATTACTCTTTTTTTTTGTTTTTGTTTTTGTTTTTTTTTTTTTTGAAAAGGCAGTTTTTGTTCCTCTAAAAGTTTTAAAATGATTTTTTTTTTTTTAAATTTTCCAACTTCACAACAAACAATGTCATGTATTTTTGTAGAGGAAGGTGCTTGATTATTTAGCTTTGATTAATTGTTGAATACTTTGCGCATATGAAATGTCTAAGTAACACAGATTAATATTCCATAACAGTTTTCATCCTTAATTTTATTTGTGCTGTGCTGTGTCAGACTTTAGTTGGTTTACGGAAGGGCACTGCCACATTCTGATAATCTGAAATCCAACTCAGAGGCACAAAGACTTTTTTCCAGAATTTATCAATAATTTTCTTCTTCACCATTTCAGCCTTTTCTTGTTTGTTTTTTTTTTTAATTTGTTTATTTGCTTGTTTGATTACTGTTTTATTGTTGTTGTTACTTTTGTTGATTTGATTTGTACGTATATACTTCATTTTACTTCTAGACTTCTCTGAATACACTGCCATTTTCATGCAAACAGACTGTAAGTTTGCTTAATTTCCTTTCACACCTGTGCTGCAACTAATTGCTAGTTTACCTCTCTGGTTACAGACATTTATAGCCTATAATTACTTTATGCACTAATTATTCCGAATAGCTGGTTTGGGGCAAGGGAAGAAGTCAATGGGAAATCATATATCCTCATTTTCTGGCATTGGAAATAAGGAATTTTCTTTTGCTTGTTTGTTTGTTTGTTTGTCCTGAAACTCACTCTCTAGTAGGGTAATAATCTCCAGACCGCAATGCAAACATGTATTCTATTTAGACCAGACATGTGTTATTTTATTTTATTTTTATTTTTTTTAATAGTTCATGTCACATTATTCTTCGTAAGTGAAAATTGTCCCCTTTGGACTTAATCAGCATTTTCTCTATGCTTGTAATGGAATATTGTAAATCTTTCTGCAGACAGAAAACACATAGTAAATTAGTGTGATATTGACCAAAAATTAGTTCATGCATGTTTGGAAAAACATAAGCTCAGTTATTAATATCCATTAAAACACAAATTTACAATTACTGGAAGCAGTAGAAAGCATAAATCAGATTAAAAACCTTTGCAAAATAATCAAATTTTTAATATTCTCATTTTTTTTTTTTTCAGTTTCTGTAGCTTTCATCTCTCACAAGAATCTCTCCATCCTTCAAACTTGGCTGAATTTTTAAGGACAAAGCATCTCTGTTTTTTGAGGGCTTCTTTATTGTAGGAAAGGCTTTAAAATTGGTTCACATCATTAAACAAATATGACTGGTGGTTCCACTTCATCAGACATCAACATTGGCACAAATATTCACATTTTCCTTGGAAACTCAAATCAGCCACTAAGGAATTAAAAATATCTGTATCTTATTTCTCAGTGAAACTTTCAGTATCAGGGAAAACTAACATTCCATAATTCCATATAGTTTCTGCCTATTAAGTTGTAGTACTTTTATTACAATTAATTACAAAATCTTCACAAATAAAGTGTTTCTTTTGCTTTATATAATTTTAAATTTATTGGAAGATAATAAAAAAAAATAAAACATATCAAAGTGTTTAATGGTATTGTAGTATTTTATTATTATTATTATTTTATTATTATTATTATTATTATTATTATTGCAGTCAAAAGACGAAGGACAAAGGAAATGTCAGAATCATTTAAAAAAAGAATTCCAAGAACTGCTAAAATGAAATAAACACAAATATTTTTTGAATTTTTAATGGATTTTTATGAATCTTTTGTTCTATTAAATGGGATAAGAAAACATTGCAGCATTGCGTATGCTGATATTAGAGCTTTAAAAATGGCACTGTACTCCCGCTACATAATTCTGTATCATATGGAATGGATAATCTAATGAATAAAAATGTAAATGATTTTGTCATTGTTGTCCTTAGCATAAAGTTATTATCAAAAAAGTTTTAATGCCTTGAAGAAATATCATTACTTTTCTTGTATGTATGTATGTATAAATAAATAAATAATTAAAAAAAATGATGAGAAACAACAACAAAAACTGAAGTGTTGTCTGAACTACATAAAATACAAATGAGAAACAGTTAGGAATCCTCAGAGGGCATTGGTGAATGGTAATTACTAAGCTGTAACTACTACCCATGTTGATTTAGGTTCACCAGTGATACAGTAGCAAAATTCTGACCTCAAACTGTAACAGCTACTGTTGTTTAGGACATTTAGTATGAAACTTTGTACTCACTAGACAAGCATTTAGTATAATCTAGTTACAGATCTTACTTATGGTTCATTGAGATTTATGAGCTGAATATATTTGTATGTGGGCTAGCAAAACAACCAAAAAAAAAACCCAAACAAATACAGTGCTGGGTATCACCAGCACCCTGATCATGTGTCTATGTTGGCAACTGAAACGTGAAGTTCTTGATAAAAATTCAAATTTCTCAGTAGTATTCTTCTTGTGCTTGCCTTAATTTCTTTTCTTTCTCTCTAATTTGCTGGGAGTACTTGCAATCCAGGTTATAGATTGTATAATAAACACATAATTTACATAATATGCACACTGTTTTGAAAATCCCTTCAGTCCTTTCTGTATCCTTAGAAAAGATAAATTTTAACGGCTTACTCTTCAAAATCAGTAAACACAATTTCTGATTGTGAGATTCATCTGCCTACTTGAGCATCACAGAAATAAAACCAGAAAATCTGTACATATCTTGCCTCACATAGTGTTTTTGAAAGACTGGACATGCCAATTATTGTTTTGAACAAATATCACCTTTTCTGGTTTTAGCTCATGAGATATGGCAGTACTGAAACAATTGTCATACAGTATGTTTTAAATTGATAAATGAAATATTTATTAAGAAATCAAGCCATTTAAGGTCCTCAGAGTTCATTCCAGCTTTTGATACAACAATAATACAGTGACAAAATGACAGTTTTATTGAAATTGAACTGTGTGTGTATATATATATTGACATACACATATATTAAACAGAATTTTGAAACTAAAAGTTCTTATTTTCCATTTTTATGAGTTCCACAGTGCCTGCAATTGATTAGGCAGAAAATATACATAATTCACTCTGAAACAAATGCCTCCAATTTATTTCCATGGAAACTACAGCTGATACAGAGAGCACAATAACACTATTTTATAGAGAAAATTCTCAGCTACATACCACTGTTTTTCAGCATATTCACAACAATTAGCTAAGCATTTTTACCAGTGATAAACAAGAGCCTCCATACTGCAGGTGGTGGAAACATTCAGCATCTACTGCCATGCCACCAACATCCACCTCAACATAATAAAATAGGAAGCATTTCTTGCAGACCAGCCCCCATATAAGATTACTGAGTATATTTTCTATAAGAATAGGAAGAGATGTCAAGTAATTTATCCATTTATTGCACTCGGAGCAGAAACAAACAAACAAACAAAAAGCCTTGTTGTCGTCATATAAAACCATGAAGGAGAAAAAAATCTATGGCAGAAAGCATAGAGACCTATAGTTATCCTACCACTAATGTCTTTTCTTTTGCTACTTTTTTACTTGCATTTTCCCTCCTTGGTTCCAGAGCTTTCACAGTATATTTTCTGTTGATTCTCAGTACTACTTCAAGGAATTTGAAAGAATAAGAAATATTCAAAAGTGAGCAAGAAGCTGTCAGAAGTCAGTAAATTCTTTATGATGTAAGTAACTTGAAGGATTTATGGAAATGTGCTTTATATTATATTTGAATTCCTCATAGCTCTGGCCTGAGTTCCATTTAATATATTTTTACAGAGCTTGCAGTTTATCTGTTCATATCAGTTGACTTTTTTATTTAATTTTCTCAGACACGTTGACATTTAATAGGACTGAATAATGAGAGCTTCCCACAATGGATATTTTGTGGTTATTTATGTTCTCTGTAAATATATGGTTTTAGCTGTTAAAGTATTCTTTGAAGCACACTCAAAATGCATGACAGGAATCCATAATGATGGTTTTCTTCATTTTTTTTCTGATCAAAATCACAAGTAGACTGTTTTAGTTGTAATAAAGGACAAATCTTGTGCTCAGCCAGACTTTCAAGAATTGTAATGGAATGCTAACACTCTTGAAATTTCTTTACTAACTGTAATCAATTTTAAATGTGTACAAGCCTCATGAAATTGTCATTGATATAATAAAGTCCTCTCCTCTACCAGTTTTCTCAGAGCAGTGTTCCACGCAGCTAGTAAATAGCCAATCAGAACAGACATCTATAGTGACCCAAACAACATCTGCAACAGCAAATCAATAACATATTCAATTTAGTTTTATTTAGAACAGCAGGACATTCATTTAACAGCAGTAATTTACCACAAAATATTTATTGTAGTAAGTGGTTGAAAACACTGGTATATATACATATGCACATGAGCACATATAAATATATGGATAGGTATGTCTCTCTGTATAATTACATTTATATATACAAAGATGCATTTTTAATATATATATCATACACATAAAAAAACTGTAATTGTCAGAGTAAGTGTTTAAGGTTTTAGTCATTTAAAAAGCATATGGCAGTGACTCAAATGAAAGCTAAGCACAACCAACTTAGATGAAAGTAGAGGTGTTAGTTAGCCCAATAATTTTTCGGACAATGCCAAATCATAATTTCAGGTATACTTAGCTCACCATGAAGATCGTTTAATGTTTGTGTAGTAACAAGAGGACTCCGTTGCAGCTCTCACTATTTACAGCAAGAATCCTATTTGAGACTGTTTAAAGGAATAGAGAGAGTGGTTTAACTTTAAAGTTAAGCAAGCATCGAGCTAAACTCAGCACAGTTCTGTCCATCTTGTTTATTGAGAGAGAATTCTCTAAAAAAATCTCTTCCCAGAACAAGCTTTGACTTAGAGGATTGTGTTGTCTTGCTCAAGAAGATACAGGAAGTGTTCTTAAATTTGTCTGGTGTAGATGGTCAAGATATCAGGACAAAAAAAGTATCTTGTAAAATATTTAAGAACAATGATAGATTCTGCTCTCAGAAGGGGTCTTGGGGAAGGAATGAATAAATAAAAGAAAAAAGAAAAAGAATCATTATCCTCAACTACTTTTTTCCCAAATAGATGGAAACTATCATTTTTTTTTGCATTTCCATTTTTTTATAGATCGCATATCGAACAGATAGCTTAATTCTATCACTTCTATTTCCGAAGTGTTTGTGAGCTGGCTTTGAGTGTGTTACTTCACGAAGTGCAGGGAAATGAGTCAAGGTAGCTGGATATCCTTGAATACCTAATAATAGACTAGAAAACTTTCCTATCTCCTCTTCTTCAGTGTCTTTGTACAAGAAAAAGTCAGTGCAAGGAGCAGTGAGGTTCTGGACATATAAGAATATTTTGGAAGCCCTCAGGAGTGCTTTAATTATTTCTAGTAAATATTTGGCAAGCTATTAATTTCCCTAGGATCATCTCCAAACATTGAAAGGATCAATGTTAAGCAAAAAGGAAGAACATTAACCAAATTACACTGTAGATAATTTATTAAGAAATGTATCATGGTTATTTATTTAAAAAAAAAAAAAAAAAAAAAAAAAACAAGAACAATAAACTGTTATAAATTGAGTCAGTTCTTCATCAGAATGAGAGCACTTTTCATCTAGTCTTCTGTCTCGAATGTAAGACTTCTTACATTAGCAGTGTTTTAGAAGCACTAAATTTCTGCATGTAGAAACATTACTTGTGTCTTCCTTTCAAATATTTTGCAGTATCTTATAATTTTCCTGAATTTAATTTATATTTAAAATAAACAGTAACACATAATTTAAATGCACTGAGTGATTTTCTACGCATCAGAAATAGTTCACAACTGTCCAGGAGAAGTGGTAATTGTGGTAAACCCTTACAAAACATGTTGACTCACTCAAAGCAAGCTTCTCCCTGTTAGGAATAGCATAGTCAATTTTGGTCAAGCATGCCATGATTTCCAGAGGAAACAAATTGCAGCAACTGTAAGATAAAAAAGATTGATTGTCAGTCTCCACTCTTAATCAGCAAATATAAACACTATGATAAACTGTCAATTTGCATACTCTGCAAACTAATATCTTCTTACTCTTAGAAGAAAAGTGCAAGAGGATAATAATTCACCAATTAAAGGAGAAAGGAGTCAGTGAGTAACTAAATGGAAGAAAACCTACAGAAAACCATATAATAAACAAATAAGTAAATAAGAGATATAAAATCTAAAATCTTTAATTTTTTTCTCGTTTTAAAAAAATACAGATATGAGAAATGGTACTTTTTTATCTTTAATTTTCTAATTGCTAATGAATGAAAATTGACTTTTATGTTTAAATAAAAGATAATAAATCAATAGTTGCATTAATAAATAAATGTACAAAAATCCTCATTGCTGGATTGAAAAAAAATACAATATTATATTTCTTGTGAAATTCTTTGGCAAAATGACAAAGGAAAATCAAGAAGGAAGTTTTTTTACACATATACACAAAATAGGCTTGAATATGAGTTGAGTATGAGCCAAGAATGAGACCTTGTGTGACAGGCAATAGTATTTTATGCTACACTGGAAAGAGTTTTGCCAGCCTGCAGGAGGAGGTGATCCTTTCTCTTCCTTGTGAGGCCACCCCAGGGTAACCAGTCCTCAGCTCTCCATTGTAAAGGAAACTTGAACGTACTGGAAAGAGTCTAATGAGGTTCATGAAACTGATGAAGTGACTGGAGCATCTCTCCACCAAGGAACATCTGAGAGAACCAGGACTGTTCAGTGTGGACAGAGAATGTTTAGGGGGAAGTATATAGGAGACACTACCTTCAGAGCTAGCTACACAATATTAATCAAGCTCAGCTGTTATGTTTGTGAACTCTTTTAATGTTGTTTATTTGGTGCCTACTACTCCAGAATAATCTAGTACTTCGTAAAGTTTCTCTTTGAGGTTTAGAATTTAATTGTGTGTGTATTCAAAAGGTAATTTTATGTAGCTACCTGATTAAATGTTCATTCACTTAATGATTAAAAGTGTCTTATGATGACAGTTATAGTATGCTAGGTTCAGAAATGAATGATTATCACCTGATGATTGTAGACATGAATGTCTATAATGGGAGTAATTTTATAGCAACACTTATTATAAATTAATACTGATTGTATATTACAGTGATTATTTTGTTATGTCAGATACCTATTTGAACAGAAATAATTATTTTCAGCCTTAACTTACCTATTGACACTTTGAATTAGAAAGTAAAAAAGCAGAACATTGTACATTGTTTCAAGTATTCTGTCTCCATAGGGGTATGGTCAAAATAATTGCTGTTAGAGACAGTCCAGACAACCGATTATCTTTAAAAGATTGTTCTTTCTCTAAATTTTGAAAACAGATGAAATTGCATAAAATGCTGTAGCTATTTATCATATGGTAATAGTACTGTATTTCTAAAATGAAAACTTTCTAATATAAGCAAAAATAGATTAAGACTGTTTAGACCTCTGATGTGAAAAGGATTTCTCTTTGCTATGAGAAAACAAATTTCTTTGTTCCATCAGAATGCTTAGTACTTGATAACACCTGTGCATCTTTGATCTTAGAGCTTTACAAATTATATCCCTAATCTAGCATTTGCTGTAGAGGAGTAACTTGATAGATATGCAATTCTAGAAACAGAGAATGGAAATCTAAAATGATTTTGTCTCAGTCACTGCTTCTGCAAGTAGATCCTCTTTTCTGCTAGATCATTCTGAATAAAAATGATTGGGTTCTTACATAGATTTTCCTATTTCTTTAACACAGACTTCATGTGCTTTATTTTTACTTTTAAGTGGGGGAAATAATGTAGTTTGATCCTTTACCATGCTTGTTTGTGAAAATTTGTGATTCTTAAGAACTGTGAACATATTTGAATGCCATTATTATTTGCTGAAAAGAGAAATGTTTTGAGAAAGAAAATAGAGTTCAGGAATGGATTTTAAATGGACAGAATATAAATTAGGACTTATCTTAAAGATATCTAAATTAGTATCTAACATTCCTTGAATACAAGGAGATAAAGAATTATTCCTTTACTGTTTTTCATTCCCTAAAAACAACGATATTCAACAATCATTGCATTGTTAGCAATCTCACATTGCAAGAGCATGGAAAGCCTAATCCATACCCGCTCACTTGAAAGTTACCCTTTGCTAGAAGTCATACAACGGCTCTCTTGTTGAAGATTAGAACCTCTTAGTGCTGAAGCTACTTAATTATTACAGATAATTGGAATTTTGTCTTTACTGAACTGATATAAAACAAAAGCCTAACATAAGTTTTTATGCTGATTATATGGTTTTATTCCACTGCATTTCCAGAACTATAAGAATGGAATAATTTCAAAACACTTTGCAACTGACCATCATGAAATGCTATTTGTTGGGTCTTAAACTTAGCTCAGTTATACATTCTTAAATCAACACTATTACTATGGAAATGAATTGATTTGTTCAACATATGAGCAACAGAAAAAGTCAGTCAAGCGGTAATGCTTGTTTTAGTTTGATTGTTTGGTTTGATTTTACTTGTGAATATAGCAGATGCTTTTGAATGACTTTTCCCAGTTTTTTTTTTTTCTAGATTATTATTATTTTCATATTTTTTTGGAGATTTCCATAAGCACTCTGTGTGACCCTAAGTACATAACTATATTAGCCTGGAGAAGTTATTTTTCTTCAACTGATCATACTCTCAAATTGAGAGAAATATAAACAATGTTAAGGAATGAGAATTGGAAATTAATAGTATTTTTATTTACTTGGAGCTCTTTTTAAAACTTAAGAGTATAATTATCAAACCTTACCTATACTTTCATGTTTTTTAACCTTTATTGAACTAGTTAGGATAAAGTTTAAATTTACTTGCTAACCAATATTCTTTTTTTTTCTTTTTTTACACTTTATATAACACATGGGAAACATACACAGCTCTGAATATAAAAGTTATTATCATAGAATCATAGAATCATAGTATGGCCTGGATTGAGAAGGACCATAATCATCATGATCATCTAGTTTCAACCCCCCGTGCTATGTGCAGGGTCACCAACTACTAGACCAGGCTGCCCAGAGCCACATCCAGCCTGGCCTTGAATGCCTCCAGGGATGGGGTATCTACAACCTCTCTGGGCAGCCTGCTCCAGCATGTCACCACCCTCTGAGCAAAAAACATTTTCCAAATATCCAAATGAAACCTCCCCTGTCTTAGTTTAAAACCATCCCCCCTCGTCCTATCACTATCCACCCTTGTAAACAGAAGTACCCCCTCCTGTTTATATGCTCCTTTCAATATCAATACTACACACAATACAGAGACGTATTAGAAAATGTTGAGATGCTTAGGTGACTTGTATTTCCTAACATGGCCTGAAACAAGCATATATGTAACAGAAGTTGTGTTGTACTGCAAGAGAAACAGAGGAAAAAATGCAATCTTACTTAATTGTTTTGAAAAGATGAACAAAAGAAATTTATTAAAATATTTTTAAGTTATTTATCCTGTAAGATTTAGAAACTCTTAATTAAGACAGCAGTACAATGATATTTACTCACCTTTCACAGCAGTTGTATAAGTCTAATGCAGTTCACTTTCCTTCTGAACAACTTTGCTCAGTCTAGAACACAATATGTAGTTATCTTTTCTAAAATGTAGAATCACAAAATTATAGAATGATTTTGGTTGGAAGCGATCTTAAGGATTATCTAGTTCTATTCCCTTGTCACGAGCAGAAATATCAGCCTCAAGATCAGCCCCATTCGTCTTGGTCTTGAACACCTCCAGGGAAGGGGCATCCACAACTTCTCTGGGCAGCCTGTGCCAGTTCCTCACCACCTCTTGTGTACATCATTTATTCTTTGTATCTACTCTAAATCTACCTTCTTTCATTTTATAGCCATCACCTCTTCTCTAGTCACTATACTCTGCAATAAAATGTCCATTTCCAGCTTTCTTGTTAGGTCCCCTTTTTGTACTGGAAGGCTACAATGAGGTCTCTCCAGAGCCATGTCTCCTCCAAGCTGAACAAGCCCTACTCACTCAACCTTTCTTTAGAGGAGAAATGCCGCTGCCCTCTGATAAATCTGGGAAAACAAAACAAAGCATAACTCTCATCAAATTGGAATCTGCTTTATAGACAGCTTTGAATGTGATGACTTAAATGGAAGTGAACTTGCAAGATAGATATGTGAAAAAAAACAAAGAAGATTCTTTAGGTACCCTAATCAGAAGAGAAAGCCCCAGGAGAGTGCAACTCCTCTAATGAATGAGAAAGAAAAACTGGTAAAAACAAGCATAGAGTAAGATGAGGTACTCTACAAGTTCTTTGCATCAGTCTTCACTGGCAGTCAGGCTTCCCATATCTCTCATCTCCCTGAACCTGTGGGTGGGTGTTGGGGGAGCAAAATCCCTCTCACTGTAAGAGTAGAAAAGTTTTGAGGCCTCCTGGCAAGACTGGATGTGTACAACCTATGAGGCCTGATGAGTGACATTCCAAGGTCCTGAAGAAAGTGTCTCATGTAGTTACTAAGCCACACTCCATCTTATCTGAAAAGTCATGGTTGTGGAGTGAAGTCCCCACTGACTGGAAATTGGGAAACATCACTCCTGTTTTAAGGAAAGGTAGAAAGGAAGATCTGAGAGACTACAGGCCAGTGAGCCTCACATCTGTGCCTTGAAAAATCATGGAAAAGATCCTCCTGGGAGTGATGTTAAGGTACATGCCAAATAAGGAGATAATTTGAGAAAGCAAGAACAGCTTCACCAAGGGCAGATCATGTCTGACCAACTCAGTGGCTTTCTACGATACAGTGACTGCATCAGTGATAAGGGAAAACTAACCAATGCCATCTACTTAAATTCTGGAAGGCCTTTGAATTCGTTTCACACACCATCCTTATCTCTAAGCTGGAGAGATGTGGATTTGAAGGGTGGATTATGTAGTGGATAAAAAATTGGTTGGATGGTTGCAGCCAAAGGATTACTATCAATGACTCTATTTCCAGGTGGAGGCTAGCTCTAAGTGGTCTGCCTTGAGACCAGTGCTTTTTAATATCTTTATCAATGATACAGTAGAATCAAGTGTACTCTCAGCATTTTTGTAGATTACATTAAACTGAGAAATACTGCTAAAGTTATATAAAGATAGTAAGATTTTTTAATTTTATTTTATTGAAAGCTTGTGATGAATTCTAGCTGTGGTTGTTTTTGTGGATTTTTCTTTTCTTCTTCAAGGAAAAAGGTCTGAAATTTCTGGGTAGCTGTTTTCTTTCAAATTAAGGATTTTATATTAATATAAAATAGCATCTGACACATTCATATTTTCTTTAAAGAAAAACAGAATCTGTTTTCAAAGTAATGTAATTCAAATGAAGTATACTTGGTCATTCTTCCTTTTTTTTTTATATAATTTATTAAAATGCTATGTTATGGATATACAAAAGGATTAAATGGTTCCTGTCAGATTGTATATTGCTCAATCAACTCAAATCTTTAGCATTTCTCTGATTTACAATTAACTACAGTTTCTTGAAACAAAAGCTTTACCCTGTTTTCTAGTTATATATGAATAAGGACTTTGCAAAAGCATGCAACTTTTGTTTATATCTGCCGCATGTTATTATAAGATAAAAAAAATGTCTGATTAATCTGACATCAGAAAGTAGGAGTTATTTCCTGCTGGATCTCAGAAGTGAAATTTGATTGAATGCCCTAAAGACAGCTGTGAGTGAATGGCTTTGACTGAACAAATATTTAAGAGGGGAAAAAATCCTATAGAATATCAAACTGCAGGCATTGTTTGTCTTGATTGAGACTCTATGTTCTATGCCATGTGTAGTCAGAAATTTTTATTTGGAACTTGTGGTTTTGTATACAATTAATGAAGAGGAAATGTCTACAGAGGAAAAAATTGTAATAACTTTGAACAGTCTATTAGACATGAGATGATGTGATGTACATTATTGTGTCTTCATCTTAACTATTAATTTCTAGCAGAAAGTTCAGATAAGGCAGGAGGATGTGGTTATCAAGTGAGATGTCTAGTAGTCACTATTGGGGGCTATAAGGAGAGTGCTACTTGTGAGTAGTTGAGAGTTTTTGACTGATAGGTTCGGTTGAGTAATTAAGGAGAGTAACAATAGAATACTGATTTGGGGAATAAGATAATGGAAAACTGATCTGCTTCATAAATTATTAGAGAGAGCAAAAACAGCTACGTGAAAAAATTAATAGAATTTGAGTTTCTTCGTTCATTTGTTTGTTTGTTTTTGATGTGGATATTATGAAGAGTAGGAAATTCACTAGATAGTGAGGAATGAAAATAGATATGATAGAGTACCTCAGAGAAGAGGCCTAGATAAAGGATAAATGCTTCTGATGACACCGGAAAAACAGAATTAATGAATCTGGTCCTATTATCCTAAGGATGCATACCTTTGAAGGCAACAACAGAAAGCCACAGCATGTTAGAGCAGACTTTATTCTTCTGTATATATATATATATAGTTGGTCTGATGTTCATTTTAGGAATAGAGATAATAGTTTCTGTGCTGCATAGATATTATGATACACGCTACGGAAAAGCTTTCCTTCCATGTAAGTGTTGTCTTGCCAGAAAGAATTAATAAAGTGGAGTCCTTCTATCTTGGCCCTTAATAAGATCTGATGCTCATGATTATACATCTCAAAAAAAATCTGAAGTGAGTCACAATTTTAAAGTATCTTTATAAATCCCAAGAGACAAAGTCACACCTTCATTTTCACTAGACAAATGACACTCACTTTCTTTAAATGTTTCCTCTCTATGCTCTTAGAGCATTTGTGCATTCTTTCCTCAGAAACTACATTTCCTGGAATATACTTCATCACAGCCATCTCTCTGCACATCTCTTAGGAGAAGTTGGAAAAAAAAGAAAACAATTGGGCTTTATAAAAAATATGTATGATGTTAATATCAATAACAAACAAACAAGCAAAGACATATTGTGAATTCTTGAATTCTTTGAAGCTTTTATTCCCAGCATTCCTATATTTCATCCCTACAGGGAGAATTGAACTTCAGGTATGACATCATTTTCAACCTCTATATTTTCTTTTAAAGAGAGATATTTATTTCATTAAGAGAGCAAAGAACACAAAGAACAGTGTGGTTCTTGCCTGAGTTTTTGTTCCCCTAAGGCCTTTTGGTCAAAAGGGAAAACAACAACAACAACAACAACAACAACAACAACAACAAAAGACCAAATAAGGTGGCCTAGTGGCTTTATCCACTAGTTGTTTCCAGGATGAGAAATCTTCATTTTTTTATTAAATGGACAATTGGAGAAAACTATTGGGATGGTTTCTTAAAAGGTATAAAGATCCATTGAGAAAGCAGATTTAAAATGGTTATAACGGTGATTATTGTGAGAACTGGTTAACAAAATATGGGAAAAAATAGATATATAATAGAAGAAAATATAAACTCAGTACATTTGTGCCAATTTTGTCTCAGCGTGAGAGACAAAAGACTATCTGGAAACAATTTAAGACACCTGTTAAGTAACCTAATGAGCTGGAAATGCACAAAAAATCCTGTCAAGTTTGCGTTATGAGACAGTCTCTTCCAAGTCTGTTTTTGCCTCTCTATATTACTATGTTATAAATATGGTAGAATATATTTTTTAAAAAAAGTTAAACACTTCAGAAATATGATTGATTAACTCATGTTTTATGAATATTATTTCTTATATTCTTACATTGCTTGTATGGAAATATATTACTTTCAAATTGAAAAATTGCAGGTATTCAATAGGGTGTGACTATGTAACAAGATAATAAAATGTGTGATTATACACTCAATTCCCTGCATAATCTCTTTCTTCTCCAATATATTGTTTCTCCACCAAGGTATTATCACTTTAGAAGTTGTTAAAACTAAGATTTTAAAAGTAATATTTATTCTGTTTATTGCATGTCTATCTTCTTGTAGTATAAAATAAAATTCCACATGCACAGAAATTCAGAGAAATAATCATGTCTATGATAATATTAATGTATGTTGCTGATTTTTCTGTTCATGTTTAAAATCTTACTGATTTTGCTGAAGAGCTGCTAAGCACAGAGATGCAGGATGATTAAATAAGGAGACTATAGTTTGATCCAGGACAGCATCCTTACATTTCCTTTTGTGCATAATTTACTGATGTCAACAGTTTTGGGTTGGTTTGACTCAGTTCCATGACTAATTGGGGTGAGGAGACCCACAGACCTGAGCCCCGGGAGAGGAAGAAGGGGCGAAAATGGAAAAAAAAAGACTGGGAGTTGGGGCTAAAAACAAAACAGCAGCAACAAACTAAGGGAGAAAATTAATTTATTAAAGATGATGGCAGAATACAAGATAACAATATAATGCAATATAATTGGAATTGAAACTAATAAATCAAATAAAATGATAGTGTCCAAAACTGAAGGCCTTACTCTAATGCTGAAGATGAGATGGCTCAGGAGAACACACTGCAGTGATGAGCAGTAAAAGAAGGGGATGTCTCGTTACTCATGAGCAGTTTTATCTTTCCCTCTAAACAGAAAATGGAAACAGAACAGTGAAAGTCTTCTGGAAGATGTAGTTGTTCTTCTCTTCTGAGAACGAGGTACCTGGAAATACTGACAATCCACAGAACTGGGGCATTAACTCTTTAAATCCCAGTGCACTACATGTTATTATGATGTGGAATACTGGAATACTGATAACAAAAAAACATGACAACTGGATTTTTCAAAATACTTTAACAGCACCCAAAGATATCTAGATCCACATTCTACATGTCTTTTCTTCCTTTTTAGACATGTCTTTGTACCAAAGTAAAAGAAAAGAACAAATTCTGATATTTTTATACCAGCTCTACCTTAGGCATCTCTATACATTTCTACACCAGACGCTCTTGTACCAACAGTACAAACAGCAGGAAAATATAAACTTATTCTACTGTAGAGAAATCAGAAAATGAAATCATCTTCTGTCACTTCTGAAAGAAGAAGCTGTTTCAAGGTACGATGCATCTCCCTGATAAATAGAAGAGGTACTATATAAAACTTTTTTTTTTTTTTTGAGCTCATTTCTCTAGTCTTTCTCCCCAAAGACATGATGACCTGCAGATAAAGCACTAACGATTCTGTTTGCAGTACAGATAGGATCACATTATACTATGTACAAATGGACTCTTCAAGTGATCATCTGACATGCTCAAAGCCAATAAGATTCAGCATATATGAAAAGAGTTTTTTTTTTCCTGGCAGAATCGTAAGTTAACCAGGTTGGCCTGTCAACACCTAGTATGCTAAAAAACTGATTTTATTCCAGAGCATTCTGGTATAACCTGGGCAGATTTCCCAAGGTGCCAGGTGGAAGAGAAGGAGAAACGTGGTTGTTGGAAGACTATAAGCCAAATTGTGTCAAATGTTTCTTTCTGTATTTTTTTATCTGGGGAACTCTAAAGTTTAAACGGAACTTTCTTGTTTTAAAAATAAACAAACAGATGTTGAACACCTTGATTTTCCTCTTAGGAAGCATATGTGTAATTCTTAAAATCTAGTAAACTTCTTATCAGAGAATGGGAAACAGATAATATTTCCTGCTGCTTAAATCCTTTTAAATGCTTCTTAATGATGGACTGAGAAATCTTAGTGTTTCTCCCACCTCCATCTAATTCCCAGTCATCACAAAGTTAACAGTTCTAGATCATCGGAGTTACTTTCACGTATATCACTTTTCTATTTGTACTGGAAAACAGAAAACAGGAAAACATTTCTGTAAAAGTATGAGAGATTGTTCCAAAAGTAATGCCTCCTATTTTATTACGTTGATTCACAAAGTCAGAGATGGATGTTGGTTCTATGACAGTAGAGGTTGAACCTTCTCACCAATATTCTGCTACATTTTGTTACAGTGCAACAAATGGCAGAAAGGCAGTCTGATTAAATTATGTCTGTGAGAGATTATTATTTTATACCATTGCCTCAAAGCTTGCTGAGGAACACTGATGGACAAGTCCAGGCAAGTCCTGGACAGAGGTTGAGAAATCTTTTGTCTGAGGGGCACAGATGGACAAGGCCAGGGGCAACGAGAGAGAGAGAAATTTCACATTAATGGCTGGGAAGCACTCTTTTGTGTGGGCTTATCTTGAAGGAGATGGCCCTCTCAGGAGGTGCTGCACATGACTCTTACCCAAGCGTCCAGGAATGTCACGTAGGCAGAAGTATAAAAAAGGGACAAACAACCATGGTTTTTAGGTTTTCTGACAACAGAAGCCTCATGAAGAACGAGGAGGGTTTCTGACAACAGAAGCCTCACTACCTGCCTCTCTCCCTACTGGACTTGCTCTGCGCTCTACCTGCTTGCTTCCTAAGACTGGCCATGCTGCTGCTGCTCTCTCCCGAAGAAGAAAGGTGTCTGCCATCAGATTCCTCCCTACGGAATGCCTGCATGCTGACGGACTCTCCTGGGCCTGCTACTGGAGACCTGCTGCTTTCTCCCGGACTTGCACCGCGGCTTCTTCCTGGACCTACCCGGTACCTGCACCGTCTTGCTGCCTAAGACTGGCCACGCTGCTGCTGCCCTCCTCCCCTGAGCCTCTGCCCCGGACCATCGAACAACGGGACCTCTGCTGGATCCTGGTGGTGACTATCCCCGCTTTACGCAGTTCTTGCTTCTTTCCTATCTTTTCTATTGCCTGCCTTCCCTTCCCCATCACCCTAATTAGGATTTGTAATAAACCTGGTTGGACCAACATTTGAACTCTTGTTTCTTAATCTCACGTCGGGTATACATACATTAAAAGAACCTCATCTCCCTCCTATAAATTGGAGCGAGACAATGTCTGACATGGAAGTGCATATGGAGTGAACAAGCGTAATTGAATTTCTCCATGTAGATATAATTGCACCGACTGACATTCAACGTTTGCTGAACAGTTATGGAGATGAAACAGTGGATCTTAGTGGAGTGAGATGTTGGACTGTGTGTTTCAACAGTGGCAACGGCGACATGGAAGACGTCCATGTTCCTGATGGCCAAGCAGATTTTCATGGATGCTGCATGCAGACTCTTGTTCATCACTGGTGAAAATGCAGACCTAATGGTGGTAATTATGATGAAAAATAGTGTTTAGTACCTGAGAATTTTCTCAATAAAATAGTTGTATTGTACACTTTGTACTTGTAGTTTCCATGGAAATAAATAGGAAGCATTATTTTGGAGTGACTTACGGACTTCTATGCTCAAATCCTTTGTGCAACAATGCAGTCATTCTAGATCCTGAGCCAAGTATGGTAATTCAAGGCATCTGTGAAAGTTATCAGCTCCTTTGCAATTTCATGTAACCTTCCTGAAAATTTATCCAAAGCAGAATTGAACTTCTGGATTGATTCCAATAAATTTGTAGCTTTATATTCATTAAAAAAATAAAGTTATCTGCTATGTAATTTTTTACTGAGTTACTAGCAACATGGAGGATGTATAGCAGGCATAAAGCATAGAATCACATTATCATAGAACTATGAAGATTGGAAAAGATCTCTAAGATTATCTAGTTCAACTATTCACCAAGCATCAATATTGCCCACTAAATGACACCTACACGTATCTTGAACATCTTCGGGAATGATGACTCCACTACTTCCCTGGGCAACCTGTTCCGGTGTCTGACTACTCTTTCAGAGAAGAAGTTTTTCATAATATTCAACCTGAATCTCCCTTGGATCAACTTAAGTCCATTATCTTTCATCCTATCACTAGTTACCTGGGAAAAGAGGCTGATCCCTATCTTACTATAGCCTTCTTTCAGGTATTTGTAGAAGACAATAACATCTCCCCTGAGCCTCCTCTTCTCCAGACTAAACAACACCTGTTTCCTCAGCTGTTCTCCATAAGAGTTGTGCTGGGGTTCCCTTATCACCTTCACTGTTCTTAAGACGTGTCTTTCTTGTAGTGAGGGGCCCAAAACTGTACATAGGACTTAAGGTGCAGCCTCACCAGGGCTGAGATAATCACCTCTCTGGTCCTAGTGACTACACTATTTCTGATACAAGCCAAGATGCCTTTGGCCTTCTTGGCCACCTGGGCACACTGCTGGCTCATGTTCAGTGTCAACCAACACCCCCAGATCCTTTTCCTTGGCACAGCTTTCCAGCAGCTCTGCCCCAAGCTTGTAGCGTTGCATGAAGATGTTTTGACCAAACTGCAGGATCCAAGACTTGCTCTTGCTGAACTTCGTCTCATTTGTCTCAGCCCATCCATTAAATAGTAATAAATATTTTAATTATATATTTTAACCAAAATTTAACTATGATACTAAATAAGAAAAAAATGCATTTATTCAATATAATAACAAAAAACAAAAGCAAAATGATAAATGTAAGAATATCAACAACAGAATGTAATAAAAAAATCCACTCTCTGTTCCCCAGATAAAGTCTTGAAACAGACAATAAAAAGAATAACTGAGCATATAGTATGTTCAGTGCCCTGAATATGATCATGAAGGTGTGTTCAGTATGCTTTTGGCTGAGCCTCTCAATGGCCTTTATTTAACCATATTACACATCCTTTTTTGAGAAGGGATTACAGTTGTTCCTATTATCATTTCTTTACATGTGGAATAAACTGATGGTGGAATATTTGTCCATCTCTATTCCCTCTAGTGAAATATTATAAAAAATGTTTAGGTCTTAAAACATACCATAATATGTGATGTTTAGATATGTGGACTGTGAGGACACTGGGGCCAATTGAGCCCACGCTAAGCTGATCACATAATGGAATCATAATTGAATAACTGATAACTGTACCAAATTCAGTATCTACAAATAGAGAAGTCTTTCAAAATCTAAATTTAATTCTATTTTTCTTGATATGAATAGTTATCCACATTGCTCTGTAATTTTATTCACTAATTTTCTAATCCGAAATCTACTGAAGTCTAGGACCGTGATTTTGTTCAGGTGATTTTTTTGCTTTAAACCAAAGAATATCCACCATTTTAAATATTTGCAGATCCCAAAACCAGGCCTTAACATAAAAAGATATTTTTAGATCCTAAATTCTAGAGAAATATTAATTACTGCCTTTGAAATTCTTACACTAAAAAGACATCTTTAGATCCTAATTTCTAGGATTATATTAATTACTGCTGTTGAAACTCTTACACTAAATTCCATTGTCACCACTGTGAAATTTCCTGTCTTTAATAATTAATTCAAATCATATAATCCATGTTATATAAATTTCAGTTTAGTACAAAGAAACAATCTATTTATCATAATATAATAATGGTTTATTCACATTTTTATAAATGCAGCTAATTAAATACTCTTTAATTTTTAATGCAAATATGATCTTTAAATATTGATCAACTTCACAGTTTTGTTTTTTTCTTTTAATTTTCTTACAATTTTACATGGACAAATTGCATTTTGTGCAGGGTCTCCATAAATGTGCACCTGCTTGATTAGTAGAGTGAAATGATGAGTATACATATCTATACTTATTGACAGTTATTTACGTGTTTTTTTTTTTAATTATAAGACTTTTTTAATGATTACAATACAATATTCACATGCAAAATAGACTTGAAATTATTAATACAATTTTAAACTAGATTAAAAATTAAAATTTATTTATCTGCTGTTAATTTTAGTTATCACTTAGGAGAACTGAGATGTATTTTTATTGCAGAGTAGACCAGAAAGTAGAAGTTACATTTCAATGTTAACCGACTGTTACATGACAAGTAAACAAGTTTAATTGTGTTATTCACCTCATTGACTTTAATGATTCAATAATAGATGTAATAGGCACCTCAGGACCAGATGGCTTAGGGAAAAAAGTCCCCATGAACTAGTACTTTTTCATCTCAAGTATCTGATAAATATGTTAACTCCCTGTGCTGTGATGACAGCCAGAATTTCTCACCAGCTGGCCAGTGGCTCTGCACAGTGGGCGATATCATCCTCAGCCAAATGTTGAATACTCAGCTGTGTAGTAAGGTCAAGACTCCTGTTTTGTTGTTGTCGTTTTAAATGAAAACAACACCGTTTCTACTGATTTCATATAAACATAATAATTGTCAAAAAAAAAAAAAAGTGAATAAGTTTTTCTCAGATAGAGGAGTTAAGACTGTCTTCACTTAGGAGCTCTCCTCATAACATTTCTTGTCAATCACATGCATAAGCAGCATAGTTTGAATGTGCAAAGAGATACTGGGACCACAATTAGTTACCTCTCATCAAGTCATTTTACTACCCCAGCCTTTTGCGCAGCGTTATGCCATCTCAGGCAGAATCTGAATATGATCATGCCTGGCAGACATTTTAAGCATGAAAGCACTGCTTATTTCTATCTGTCATCTGTGTTGCTACAAGAAAAGTGCCAAAGAACCCCCCTACCTTTCCCAAAAATGTCAACAAAGTGGACAAGTTGATTATCTACATCTTGTATAAGCCAACACTGTTCAGATCAGAGGCTGTATATAGCCTAAAGTCTACCACTATTCTTTAGTTTTGGCCATGTTTTTTTTTAATATTCTTGTTCTTCTATAATTTAATATGCATTTTTTTCTGCCTCTGGCTGTACAAAAAATAACAGTGGTAGAGCCTACCAAGACAAAAGGATGTCTTGTGTGTATTTTGTGTGTGTTTGTATGTGTGTGTGTTCACAAAACATTTTTCCTCTTTGTTACCTGATTTCTGATTTGCCTTTGTAAACAAAGTAATATTTGTTCCTGCATCCAAAACTGCAGAGTTTTGGACAGGAAGCTGAAATTTATATAACGAAAGAAAGAAGAAAGAAAAAAAAAAAAGAAAACCACTTGCATTAGCCATCTCATCAGTGAGGAAGTGATTCTGAAACACAACATAATTCTGAAAACCTGCTGTTACTTAATTGCATGTCTATTCAAATATGTCTATTAAGTTGTAATTCCTCAACAACTTTAATTACATTCAAGTTATATTAAAGCGCTAGAAAATGAAGAATAAATGACATCAAATAGTACTATGAAACTTTATCTTACTGTATTTGTTATACACTCTTTACCTCATTGTCATGGTTTTACGATGTTTGGTTATCAGTATTCCACATTATAACACCATGTAGTGCACTGGGAGTTAAAGAGTTGATGCTCCAGGTCCGAGTACCTGTCCCAGAAGAGAGGAACTACTACATCCTCCAGAGGACTGTTCGCTGTTCTGCTATCATTTCTGCTCAGAGGGAAAAGATAACAGGCCTTTGTAGGTCACCTAACGGCCCTCTGTTCAATCATCTGGCTTGTCTCTGTTGTGGGCGCTGTCTTGTCACAGCATTAGAGTAAGGCCTTCGGCTTTCAGACACTGTCATTTAATTTGATTTATTAGCTTCAATTCTAATTATATTGTATTATATTGTATTATAGTGCATTATCTTGCATTCTGATATCTTATTTAGTAAATTAGTTTGTCTCTCCTCAGATCGTTGCCGCTGTTTTCTTTTTAGGCCCATCTCTCCACCCTTTTCTCCTTTTTTTCCCTTTTCCCTTTCTGGGGTGTGGATCCGTGGGTTCCCCCGCTCCTCTAGTCATGAAACCAGGCCAAACCAGCCCGTAAACCGTTGACACTCATTTAAATGCACAATAAGATGTTGTTTAGATGCTATCACAACAGTGAAGAATATTAGTCTTTTCCTATCATAATAAGATGCGTATGTGAAAGATTGTATAGAAAGGAACTTATTCACACTACATTCTCTTATTCTGTGATGTGTTCACACATAATGTTCACACATAACCTTAGAAAAGGATGAGATGCCACTATTCTTCAGTATAAAAATCCCTACTTTAAATAAAGAGAAACTGGATATCACTGACAGTATTCTTTGGGGGTTCTTTTCTGTAGACATTCCTCTGTTCACATACATTCTTATGAAGCATATGTGCCAAGTATATATTTATATATATATATGAGAAAAATGTTTGCTATTAAAAGTGTAACAGGAGCACACTAAAAAAATGAAAGTCAATATCATAAAGAATAGAAATACAAAGATGTTGATATTCTCAATACAGCAAAAATCAATGCAAAGGTACACCTACTACAGAAAGAGTTGAAAGGAAAAAAAAAACAGTGGAAATAGGAAGAAGAGTAATTTAAAAACTCAAAAACAAAAAGACAATATTCATTTATGCCAGAACAAAAAAAGTCTGAGGGATAGTTACATTTTTTTTAATTATTATTATTTTACATATATATTTAACTTGGATATCAGAAACCAGAACAACTGGCTAAGATGTTCAGAAGGAGAAGAATCTTCTGCACCATCCCTCATTAAAGGAGAAAAATTATCTCTACTCTGATGTATGAACCAAGGTACAACAAGTATAACAACTGAGATGGAACTAATGAGATGATACCAGGTCATACTCAGAATTTTTTCTTTGTCACTTTACAACTGCAAGCCACACACACAAGGTAAGTGGCAAAACTTCTCCACAAAAGACTGACATGATTTACAGTAGTTAGCAGTTAACAGATTTCTACAGCACTATATTGTGTTTCAGTGGCACCCGTATTCAATATTTGTGGGGATTTTGGGAGGGTGTTATTTTTTTCCACTTCAGACTGTCTTATAGTAGGCCTAGTCTGTGCAGAACAGGTGGTTGCATGAATATCAGAGTAATGGTCTTACCGAATTAAATGATTATATATATTTTATGCTTGTAAATCATTTGGAGTGTTTGGAGATGCTGGCTCTTCTGGGAAAATACTGGAAAATTGCATGGGATGGTAAATAGACATATAACATGCAATTTTTTTTCCATATAGTCTTTAATATATATATAATATATAATGTATATAGAATATATAATATTCTTTCCTCAGAAAGAATAATCTAGAGAACAACCTCTAGGCTTCATTTGTACTGCAATGCAAAAATGCTTTATAATGTGTCCTATATCCTGGTCTTCCAAATGTCTTGATCAAGCATCACACAAAAATGAACTGTAAATCTTCTCTGAAAACTATCTTGTTTCATGTCTCTTCTGACACAGATTTGTCATTTCCTTTAGAGAAAACCAAGGCACGGACTGTAGAAAATGAGGGATGTGAATGTCTATGTCTTACACTGATTTTGACTGAAGACATATCTGTGAATCCAAGTAGATTCTGAAATGCTCTTAAGGACTGTGTTATATATCTTTGTCAATCAAACTCATTTCATAAAAACTTCCACTATGATTAGCACTATGGAGCTCAAGATGTTAGCCTTGCTCCTCCCTCATCTTTCTGTTCTATCCTTAAACCTTTTTTTTTTTTTTTTTTTTGAGGATTCACCTGGGTCAGGAAATCAATTTGAGTTGAAACTCTGTGTGCGCGCTTTAACTTCAGTGATCAGGAAACTGCAATCTCAGGAAAGAGAAGGAGCAGTGTACAGTTCAAACCCCTTCTATTCCAAATATTTAATTACTTATTCAACGGCATTTGTTTTTCTTTTTTTTTTTTTTTAAACTTGATTACATAAGGCTCAAAACTTCAATCATGTGTATCCTGTATAAATGCTTTGAGACAGAAAAAATTTCTGTCATTCTTATTTCACTCCTGTTCATATTTTCCTTTTTTCTTGGCAACTTTTTGATAGTTAAATTTCACATTCAAGGTTAAATTTGGAGGGGAGTAATTATTTTCAGTAAAAAATGAAATCAGTCAATGTGAACTGATTTTTCCAGCTACTGCATGAAAAATGAGTAATTAGAAGTGTCTACACCACAATTCTTGATGAGTAGAAGTAACTGTACTTAGATGAGTAACCAATGAAATATAGTTGTGCTATGATTGGGTGAATGAACATAATACACTTGAAATGTGAAAAATTGTCTTGTCCAGCCTTTTCCAGTTAATTTGTGTGTGTGTGTGTGTGTGTTCTATGTATTCAAATACTATTTTGTAGTTCTTTAAACATTGGTCAGCTGTGTTTTGTTGGTAATTAACCTCAAAGACAGAGGTTAATTGCTCAATTGTTTTTGGAGAGTCTGATGGGGGAAGTTAGAGCTTGTGAACAACCAGAAAGTGAAAAAGGGCAACTCTCCAGAGTCAATAAAGGAAGCTTCTATTAATGTTTTTCAATTTTAATTTGACAGTGTATACATTTTCTCCTTGTAAAAACACATGCCCCAAAAGCCAAGCTGCTATATCAGATATTGTAAGTTTATACTAATATGTAATATTTCTAGATAGTTATGAGATAAGCTTTTTTACTGTTTCCAGTCATAGCATTTCTATTTAAAGGAGGAATTTGTTAGAACTCTTGTGAATACATAGTTATGATTACCAGTGGGAGGGAGGTTTAAATTTGTTTTCAGAAATGGAAAAGTTTTCTAAAAATATGTAGTTCTGGGTGGTCAAACGTACTCAATATCTCATTGAGTGGTGCTATTTCTGTTATAACAAACTGCTGAACAGATTTAACAGAAGATATCCAGAAAGTCAAATAATAGCTTATCTTCTAATCCGGTAGCATTATGTTTTCTAGGTGATGATAGAAAGATCTATGTAACATGAACATAAAAAAAAAAAAAAAA
>JACDJE010000268.1:1212440-1225714 GCA_016647715.1 Pavo muticus | reverse complement strand
ATGATTTTTTTTTTTTTTTTTTTTCCCTGAACAGGATTAGATATAAAAGAGAAGATTATTTTTTATTTATAAGAAAACTGACAAATCCAGATTTAGGTTGGAATAGTTTTATCATTTACTTCTAGACATTAACTCTCTTTATGACTTGTTATTCAAATTAGAGAACTCAAATGACAGCATTTGCTTTTCATGAATGGGTAGAAAGGTAACTAAACTACCTCAAAGATCCTAACATAATTAGTTTTTGCATCTAATCATAGAATCATAGAATCACAAGGTTGGAAAGGACCTACAAGATCATCTAGTTCAACTGTCCTCCCATTACCCTTGCTACCACAAGCTACTAAACCACGTCTCGTAGCTCCTCATCCAGACACCTCTTGAACACTACCAGGGACGGTGACTCCACAACCTCCCTGGGCAGGCCATTCCAGTTCCTAACCACTCTCTGAGAGAAAAAGCTTTTCCTTAGGTCTAATCTAAATCTCCTCTGGCGCCACCTGTGGCCATTTCCTCAGGTCCTGTTTGTTGCCTGGGAGAAGAGACCAAACCCCTCCTCAACACAACCTCCCTTCAGGAAGTTGTAGAGTGCAATGAGGTCTCCCCTGAGCCTCCTCTTCTTCAGACTAAACAATTCCAGCTCCCTCAGCCACTCCTCCTAAGACTTGTGCTCCAGAACCCTCATCAGTTTTGTTGCCCTTCTCTGAACATGCTCCAGGGCCTCAATGTCTTGTAGTGAGGGGCCCAAAACTGAACACAGTACTTGAGGTGCAGCCTCACCAGTGCTGAGTACAGGGGGATGTTTACTTCCCTGCTCCTGCTGGCCACACTATTTCTGATGCAGGCCAGGATGGCATTGGCCCTCTTGGCCACTTGGGTACACTGTCGGCTCATATTCAGCTGAGCATTAACCAATACTCCCAGGTCCTCTTCCTCTTCACAGTCATCCAGCCACTCATCCCCAAGCCTATAGCGCTGCATGGGGTTATTGTGGCCAAAGTGCAGGACCCAGCACTTGGCCTTGTTGAACCTCATCCCATTCACCTCAGCCCAGAGATCCAGCTTATCTAGATCCCTCTGAAGGGCCTCCCTACCCTCAGGCAGATCCACGCTACCTCCCAACTTGGTGTCATCTGTGACAGTCCAGATGGAGGAGGAGCTCTCTAACTGTCTCCACCTGAATCACTGGGGGTGTATTCTGTGTAGCAATCCAGACTTCCAGATCAGGGCGTAAAGTGCCCAGAGGATAACTGATCTGCCTGTTAAAGGCAGATGTAAAGAAGGCATCGAGGACCTCAGCCTTCTCCTTATCCTCAGTGGTCACATTCCCTGCTGTATCAAGTAAAGGATTGAAATTCTCCCTGGTTCTTCTCATACCGTTGATATATTTGTAAAAGGATTTCTTATTCTCTTTTACTGCAGTGGCCAATCTGAGTTCTAGTTGCGCTTTTGCCTTCCTAACTTCCACCCTTCATACCTTAGCAACTTCCTTGTAATATCCCCAAGTAGCCTGTCCCTTCTTCCAGAGGACATAAACTCTCTTTTTCTTCCAGAGTCTCAACAATAGTTCCCAGTTCATCCACACTGGTCTTCTTCCCCTACGGCTTGCGTTATGGCATTCAGGGGCAGCCTGTTCTTGTGCCTTTAAGATTTCCATTTTGAGGAGCGTCCAGGCTTCCTGGACCCCTTTAGCCTTAAGGAGCAACTCCCAAGAGACCCCTGCAACAAGCATCCTGAACAGGTCAAAGTCCGCCCTCTGGAAGTTCAAGGTAGCAGTTTTACTAGTCACCCTTCTGACATCTCCAAGAATAGAGAATTCTACAATTTCGTGGTTGCTCTGCCCAAGACAGTCCCCAACCTTCACATTTCCCATCAGTCCTTCACTGTTAGTGAAGAGCAGGTCTAGCAGGGCACCACCTCTGGTAGGCTCTCGTACCAGCTGTGTAAGGAAGCTATCTTCCACGCTCTCTAGAAACCTCCTGGACTGCTTCCTCTGTGTTGTATTATATTTCCAACATATATCAGGGAAGTTGAAGTCTCCCATGAGAACGAGTGCTGGCAATTGCACAATTTCCACAAGCAGCTCATAGAATGCCTTCATCCTGATTAGGCAGTCTACAACAGACCCCGACCAAGATATCGCCCCTATAGGCCTTCCCCCTGATCTTTATCCATAGACACTCAACTTCATCATTCCCAACCCCAAGCTCTTCAACATCAAAACACTCTTTAATATAAAGGGGCACACTACCACCCTTCCTTCCTTCCTTGTCTATCCCTTCTGAAGAGCTTGTAACCATCCATCACAGCACTCCAGTCATGGGAGTGGTCCCACCATGTTTTGGTAATAGCAACTAGGTCATAGTTAACCTGCCGCACAGTCACTTCCAGCTCCTCCTGCTTGTTGCCCATCTATTATAATGTTGCCAATTTTAAACAGTCTGTATTTTCCCAAACTGATTTTCCATACTTATGGCTTTACATCTTGCTGTGATTTTATAGAAAGCTGCTAATTAGTAAGAGATTAATTTGAATTTGTTCATTTCTACTCTATTTTTACCATGTAGGCAACAGATCTAATAATATTGTTAATGTGAGTCATCAGGGAGTACTCTTTTATGATTATATTTAATAATGGAAGGACATTATCCCAAACCTTTTAATTTTGAGACATATCCACAACATGTAGAAGCACAATTTAACCTAGGCAGATGAATTCAAAACCCAGAAAGGTAGGAGACTGTATTCCCAATAAAAATACTACAGATATTGAAGTAGGTTAGATATACTATGTGGAACATTGCCTCCACTTATTTGCTTAGGCAATGGGATTTTCATTTTAATATTTAGAGTAGCAAGGGAAGATAATAGACATGTGCCACAGTTGCCCACCAGTTATCTTTCTCCCTTCATGCTTCCCTGAAGACAAAAGATGAAGCAAGCTCTCATATTTCCATCCCATTTTCCCCGAATCCCCAAATCTTCCCTCTGACCCACACTCAGACTCTGAGAAAATTAATTCAGTGCTTGGCTGAGAATCCTTGATCTAGTCCTATCTGTAACACACTAGAGAGAGTCTTCATCTATTAGTTAATAGTAGTTCAAGTAATTTTCCTAGATGCAATTTTCTTCTACTGAAATGAAATATATTCTATGTTTCTACTAAAAAGTCATTTTCTAAAATCTATGGATTAGCTGCAAAGGACAGTAGAGTCTAGAATTCTCATTACAGACTCATATGTACTGTGTTTCTGAGGCATCCCTCTAGAATACAGAGCATAATACTGTGATTATCAAATTATACAAAAGTCATACACAGTGAACAGGTGGCAGAAAAACTCTAATAGGAAAGAAAAAAAGGAAAAAAATAAAAGGAAAAAAAAAGAAAATTAGTGGAAGATCGGAAAAAATATATATTAGGCATATTTTTAGCGCACAGAATTTTTAATATATGAAGCAATGTATGCGAGGAACTGCTGTGATATTATTTTTAATTATTTTAGGCATACTTGCATATACCTTATTCATATTGAGCTTAGATTCTACAATTAACTTTGCAGAGATATATATGTTTCACTGGAGGAGTTAACTCCTTCCTCTGCTGGGCCAGATGCTATTACTTTGGTAGAAGTTATTAAACATCTTGAAAATATTTATAGTGAGCCATTGCTTCTATAGAAGGAGAGCAGCAGTTTTTGTGTTACTGTTAGTAGTATCTTTATATTCAAAATGTAATAGAAAGAAATATATATGGCATATAAGTACGTGTGAGTGGCTGTGCTATCA
Organism: Pavo muticus; assembly: GCA_016647715.1. Taxonomy (NCBI): domain Eukaryota; kingdom Metazoa; phylum Chordata; class Aves; order Galliformes; family Phasianidae; genus Pavo; species Pavo muticus. The sequence goes on along the minus strand of JACDJE010000268.1, from coordinate 1,221,928 downwards.
TTCGACAAATGGACAGATTGGAGAGCTGGGCAGAAGGGAACCTGATGAGTTTCAACAAAAGCAATTGTAGAGTCTTGCATTTGGGGAGGAATAGCTGCACGCAACAGTACAGGTTAGGGGATGATCTCCTGGAGAAGACCTCTGTGAAAAAGGACTTGGGTGTTCTTGTGGACAACAGATTGGCCATGAGCTGGAATAGTGCCCTTGTTGCCAAGAAGGCCAATGGTATCCTGGGGTACATTAAAAAGAGTGTGGCCAGCAGGCCGAGAGAGGTGATCCTCCCCTCCTGCTCTGCCCTGGTGAGACCCTATTTAGAATACTGTGTCTGGTTTTGGGCTCCCCAGTTCAGAAAAGAAAGGAGTCTCCTAGAAGGAGTCCAGCTGAGAGCCACAAAGATGATAAAGAGCCTGGAGAATCTCCTGTATGAGGAAAGACTGAGTAACCTGAGTCTGTTCAGTCAGGGGAAAAGAAAACTGAGGTGGAATATGATTATTATTTATAACTAAAGGGAGATGGAAGGCAAATGAATGAGGCCAGGTTCTTCTTGGCAAAACATAGCAATAGGACTGGGAGTAATGGCCTAAGACTCGAACATAAGAAGTTCCATATAATCATGCAGAAAAACTTCTTTACAGTAAGGGTGTTGGAACACTGGAACAGGCTGTCCAGAGAGGTGATGGAAACCTGCCTGGACACCTACCTGTGCAATCTGTTGAAGGATGCCTCCTTTAGAAGGGGAGTTGGACTCGATGATCTCTTGAGAACCCCTCCAATCCTTGCAATTCTGTGATTCTGTGGTATCTTCAGGTATATAAATATAGGTACATTATATGTGTATAAAAATACCATGCAAGCATAAATGAGTTTTACTTTAAAAACTGATAGGAATATAATATTTTAAATAGTAACAGAAAGACACTATAAAAGACACTGTGAGAAAACACAATAATTACAATTGTTTAGAATAAGATTTAAGTGACAGTACAAATGATGTTGGAGAGCTTAGAGTCACTTTTCAGCTGAAAAGTGTACATGAACTTTTTAGAGCAGAGACAACTTGTATAAATTTTCATTTGTCGGGACATTAATTCATTTGCTTCCTGTCCACTTGTTTCCTGTTCTGGGTAAGTGTCTTGCTCCAATTTATAGGAGGGAGATGAGGTTCTTTTAATGTATGTATAACCGACGTGAGATTAAGAAACAAGAGTTCAAATGTTGGTCCAACCAGGCTTATTACAAATTTTAATTGCTAAGGGATATGGAGAAGGGAAGATGGGCAATAGAAAAGATAGGAAAGAAGCAAGAATTGCATAAAGCAGGGATAGTCACCACCACGATCCACTAGAGGTCCCATTGTGTGCCGTTCCAATGGTCCGGGGCAGAGGCACAGGGGAGGAGAGCAGCAGCAGCATGGCCAGTCTTAGGCAGCAAGAAGGTGCAGGTACCGGGTAGGTCCAGGAAGAAGCTGCAGGGTAAGTCCGGTAGGAAGCAGCACGTCTCCAGTAGCAGGCCCAGGAGAGTCTGTCTGCATGCAGGCATTCCGTAGTGAGGAATCTGATGGCAGACACCTTTCTTCTTCGGGAGAGAGCAACAGCATCATGGTCGGCCTTAAGAAGCAAGCAGGTAGAGCGTAGAGCAAGTCCAGCAGGGAGAGAGGCAGGCCGTGATGCTTCTCATGTCAGAAACCTTTCTTGTTCTTCTTCATGAGAAATCTGCTGTCAGAAACCTAAAAACCATGGTTGCTTGTCCCTTTTTTATCTTTCTTCTGCCAATGTGGCATTCCTGAGTGCTTGGGTAAGAGTCACGTGCAGCATCTCCTGAGAGGGCTATCTCCTTCTAGATGAGTCCACACAAAAGAGTACTTCCCGGCCATTAATCTGCATCTTATCTCTCTCTCGTTGCCCCTGGCCTTATCCATCTGTGCCCCTCAGACAAAGGATTTCTCAACCTCTGTCCAGGACTTGCCTGGACTTGTCCATCAGTGTTCCTCAGCAAGCTTTGAGGCAATGATATAAAATAATAATCTCTTACAGTAAGGACACTGAAAGTAATGGAAAGATCCTATCAGTAAGCATCTGCATTCATGGCTGATGCCACTACTAAAATTTTTTGGCTTTTTTTTTGTGACAAGATTTGTCTACATGGCACCAGGCTTGCAGGCACCAGATGGGATTCACCTTTTTCAAAGGGAGAAGAGGGTCATTGGGGAAGAACTAGCAGGGCTCATTGTCAGGGCTTTAAAAGGGGGAGAGGGGTAATAGTGAGCCTGCCCATGATAAGGTGTGGGACAGTACAGCTAGTTTAGAGGGACAGGGTGCTAGTGGGGGCCCTCAACCTGCTGCCCTGAGTTGTGACAACACTTCAGCATACTTGAAATCTGTGACAGAGAACCAGGATCTACTGAGGCAATAGGAGAAGATAACATGAAACTCAAAATTTTTCAAAGGAATTAAGGAGTTATCCTCCAAGAAAGTGACAAGTCTGGCTGCCCAGTTTAAATGCCAATGCATGCATGTTGGAAAACAAACAGGAGGAGTTGGAATCCACTGTTCTACTAGAAAACCACAACATTTTTTGCCATCACTGAAGCATATTGGAATGATTCCCAGAACTGTAGTGTGGCTATAAATGACAAGCTATTCAGAGGGGACAGGGGAAGAAGGTGGGGAGGAGGCTTTGCCTTCTATGTCAAGAAAGTAATAGGATGTGAAGAGCTGTCCCTGAAGAATGGCCATGAGGAAGCTGAAAGTCTGTGGATGAAAGTTAGAGACCAAGGCAAAAAAAGGAGCTTTGTGGTTGGTATCTACTACAGGCCACGTGATCAAGCAGAGCCTATTGATGAAGTCTTATTCCTCAAGCTCTCATCCTGCTGGGGGAAACCAGCCACCTTGACGTATGATGGAAAACAGCATGGTGAGCTATAGGCAATTCAGGAGGCTTCTGTAATATATCAAGGATAACTCTTTGAGCCAAGTAATAGGCATCCCCATCAGGGGGGATGCAATATGAGACCAATCGCTCACCAGTGCAAGTGAACTGACTGATGACATCAGAACTGGAGGCTGCCTGGGCTGTAGTGACTATGGAACAGTGGAGTTCACACTCCTGAGGAATTTGAAACAGACAAAGAGTAAAATGTTAGGAAGGCCAACTTCGAGCTCTTCAAGGAGTTAGTCAAATTTCCCTGGGAATCTGTCCTCAGGGACAAGGGAGTATAGTAGAGCTGGCAGATCTTTAAGGAAGCTTTCCTTAGGGAACAAGATCTCACAAGGTTCAACAAATCCAAGTGCAGAGTGTTGCACCTGGGTCATGGAAACCCCCACTATCAGTACGAGCTGTGGGATGAAAGGACAGCTCTGACAAGAAGGACTTGGGAATACTGGTTGGCAAAATGGGCATGAGCCAACAATGTGCCCCTGTAGATCAGAAAGCCAACTGCATCCTGGGCTGCATCAAAAGAAGTGTGGCCAGCAGATCAAAGGTGGTGATCCTGCCCCTCTATTCTGATCTGGTGAGACATCCTCCCAGAGAATGGCCAAAAAATGATCTAAGGGATGGAAAATCTCTCCTACAATGACAGGCTGAGACAATTGGTTCCGTTCAGTCTGGAGAAGAGAAAGTTCTGAGTTGACATGATAGTAACCTTTCTGTATCTAAAGGGAGGCTCTAAGGAAGAAGTGAACAGACTCTAGTAGATTCTGTTGTGACATGAGAAGGGGAAATGTTTTCAAACTAAAAGAAGGGAGATTTAGACTGGATATAAAGAAAAAAAATTTACAATAAGAGTGTTGAAGAACTGGTACAAGTTGCCACCACATATGTGGTGGAAGCCCCATTCCTGGAGACTTTCAAGGTCAAGCTGGACCAGTCTCTAAGCAACATGATCTAGCTGTGTCTTTGTTTATTGCAGGAGAGTTGGACTAAATGACTTCCAAGGGTCCTTTCCAAATCAATGATTGTATGATTCTATGAAGCATAGGCTTTTAATAGAACTTGCAAATAGTGATTTGTCCACCATGAATGCAGCAAGTCTAATATTTCTGCCTTTGTAACTAGTGTAGAGAACTTTTCTAGACAAAGTAAAAAATGTCTCAGTTTACAATCTTCCTGGAAGATGTCAGGAAATTTGAACAGGTCTTCAATAGTGGAGAGTTGGCATGTCTCTACTAAAACTACTGAAAAACGTTGTTATTACATTTGTGCTATAATTCATTGGGTTTTGTTGAAGTACCTTTAAAGAAGTACCACAAAGAAAAGGAAAGTTTTTTATCATGATCTCCCCATCTTTGTACTATTGTAAACCAGTGATGTATCATAAACTTACTTCTTTTCCAACACAAATCGTTATTTGATGCATACCTTCCTCTCCCCATGAACATCAGAGTTCAAACTGTCATAGAAACCAAACACTTACAGTCTACATTTCAATATTTTTAAATTATATTTTATAATGTAAAATATTACATAATACATAATATTACATATATCACCATAAGAAAATCTATGCACAACATAAAATACTGTAAATTACTGTTAATGGAAGAACACATCACAAAGGGATGCTGGAACTGTAAATCACTGATATTTCGTATTTCCCAGATAAATGTTCTTTTCCTTGAACTCATGATGTAAGAAGACAATTTTATATATATGTAATTCTTCTAATTCACATAGCTGAGTATAAATTATCCTGTTATCTAAAAACAGCAGGTATACATGAACATGCTCACACAAATATGCATGTGTCCATCATTTTTGAAATGAATAAAAAGAGGTTTTGAACTGATGGAAGTAAATCAAAAAGCATATATTATTTATATAAATTGGTCTAGGTCATAGCTTAAACTAATGAAGAAGTAGTTTTGGTAGGTTTTAAATAATGATTTTGTGCTACACTAATAAGCCGAGCTGATATTATTACCTTCTCTATTATCATTATCTAAGATATAAGCATTTTTCCAGGGATGTCAGATTTGTCAAATTTTTCTAAGGTTTCCTGTTCTGTGCCGCTAGATTGAGACTAAGTTTGTCACTGAAAATAAACAGTTTGACATTACAAAATCCTTTTAAAAAATGCCTCCAAGTTAAATTGATCTAAGGGTGTTGCCCTATTTCCATTGTATACACTGATGTAGGCAGTAGCTGACAACTCTGCAAACAGACAGAAGCTTCGTCCAGAACTGCTCATCAACTCTGTTCAACAACTGATATTAGTTAGGGAACTAGTGGATTAGAACAACGTATTTGCAAAATGTCAGATCTGTTTGTGTTCAGACAGCAAGAACTACCTCTGAGGGAGATAAAAGATCAGCTGAGGTCCTGTGAGGGAACAAAAACAGATAATTCAGTGAAGACTGTGCATTACAAACGTAGAGTAATATATTTTAAAATCACCACCATTTCAAAGCATCTCAAATCAAGACAAAAAAAAACACAAAAAGTTTTTGAAGTCACGAAAGCATGGGACATGCCAAGCTGGAATATAGCAACAGAGAATTGGAGTACAAAGTCTATGCATTTATGTGAAGTTGATTTAATTTTGATTTATAAACAGGCTGTCCATTTTATTTCTTTGGTAGAGGGAAGTAGAGCATATGAACTTCTCATGCATTATGAATTATATGTATCTTAGTATGGCAAACATTTTTGTATATACAAAACAAATTAACTGTTAATTGTTTAATAGCCTAAAAAGATAAATGAATAACTGTCTCAGCACTAACACGTATTTTATACTGCATGTTGAATTGCAAGCCATGGCATTGCTTCTAAATGTGTGTATAAAGTAGCTGTGATGAATCCACAGAAATAGGCACCTGGAGCAGAGGTGAGGTGGAAGTGTGCACTTCCTTACACATGACTCTTGCTGATCACCCTGAGTACGGGTCTAAAGGGGAGATTTCTCTGATATGTGAGAATATATTGAGCTAGTATTAAAATTTCAGACCAAAGACTTTTTTTTTTTTTAATTTTAGATTTGAATAAGAGTGTAATTCAACCCTTTTGAATTGTCTGATGCTGATCTAGCCTTCAGATTAAGTATTACCTTGTGAAGAGCTATTAAATCCTCAGACTACAGAAGTACTGCTAGCAAGGTGCCTAACTTTCCAAGGCTAAGAATTAACAGGTGAATCTGAACCTTATCACCCATCTGCTAACTGCATGGTTGTCAGGTGATTAATTTCCAGTCCCAGTGGAAATGTATCATACCATCCTGCTCTTGAAATAACATGCTAGACTGTGCAAATAAACATAAATTAGACATTTCAACAAATCCTTCCACCTTAATCCAGCATAGATGAGATCTCAGCTGAGTAACTTTGGACTATGAGTCACATATTGGTCTTCACATTTAAACAAAGCTTTGGACTAAGGTGAGAATAGTTACAATATCCAGAATTCCAGAAAATTACTCTGTGTAAGAGAAGTCTGAGGAATTCAGCTAGATTAATCTCAAGAGCAGAGAGCCAAAGAGAGACCAAATAACAGCTTTCAAATATACAGAGGATTATTGCGAAACAGAAGAAATAAATCCTTCTTCCAGGGGAAAGGAAAAAGGAAATGAATTAAATATCACTGAAAGCGATCTAGGATAGACATCAGGAAAAAACTTTCTAGCTGTGAGGCTACTTACGCAACAGAATTGATTGCTCTGGCAGGATGTGGACTTTCTATCTTTAGAGGCTTTTAAGAACAGGTTAGATAAACATCTGTCAGGAACAGTTTAGATACAGTAACCCTCTCTTCAGCAGGTTATGCAACAAATGAATTCCTGAAGTGATTGGGAAGTTTTTCAGCTTTATTTTCTATTACTCCATACATCTCAAAAAAAGTATGTGCGGTTAATTTACAAATTAATTAACAAAAAATAACAACAACAACAAAACATGTGGATCTATTATTCAGACATTAGTTGCATTCTTTTTAGAGGTTTCTTTTTTTTTTTTCCTCTGCTTTTTATGGCCAAATAATCCTCCCCTTGCTTAACAAATACCACCTTCAAGAGGCACAGAACAGAGTTGCACTTAACTGTAAGACAGAACAAGAACCAACTATTTACAGATGGTAATTCTCAATTATTATTGTATTGTACAGTTATTTCAATTTGGAAGAGGGAAAGGATACCACTTACAACAAAAAATTGACATTAATCCAATAAATGGAGTAGCTGAAATTTTAAAAAGGTCCAGAGGTTTAAGAATAACTGAAATATTTGATATTATTGTAATTGTAAACCTACTTGTTCCAGGCTTATTCGTATAGTAAAAGCTTGGAACATCTGCCTTATAAATGTATTCTTGTTAATTTATATCCTGCTTATATGTGTGGTTATTCTAGAATATTGGGTGAAGAAGCCATACTTTCCTTTTATGACTAATGCTAACTAAGAACATATACAAAAACATTTATCAGCAGATGTGCTTTGACACTTGATAAGGTCTGTTCATCTATTTTTTTTTCCCTAACATATATTTGTATAAACATTCTCTAATTTATAAATTAATATGGCAGTTCTGAATAGCCTTGAAAGTGAAAAAGGTATTTTATTCAACTGATGAGACATGTTTTCTTTTCCCAAAAGAGAATGTTATTTATACATAACGTTCTCCATTTCCAAATTTAAGTATTCAAAAAAGAAAAGAAAAAGGAAAAAATAAAAGACAGAAATTGTTTCTTGATGTTCAGAAGTGTTTGTAATATATATATATATATAATTTAAACACAGTTTAACTAGTAAGTTATTGTCATCAAAGTACTCTACAAAAAAATATCACCAGCAAAGGAAAGCTAAAGACAAACCTATCTTTCAAGTGGTAGCAGGTCTATTACTGTCTTTACAATAAATGTTCCATGCAGTAAATCCCACAGATATTATTCTTAAACACTGCTGTATTAATCACTAAAAGTAAACCCGTCAGAATGGTTTCAAAATTCTCTCTGGGCTGGAAGACAAATGTTTGTAATTGGTCATCTTATTATACATTTTTCCAAATGTTTCTCCAGAGGGGTTACTTGAGATTCTTTGGTTTTAGGTAAGGAAAATTCAAGTCAGAATGATGTTCCGAGTTTTACAAAGCATTTCTATTGGAAGATTCCCTTAACAAGAAGTTTGCAGAGTTTGAAGAAACAGGCAGTTCAGTATAGAAAACAGCAAAAATCAACAGCTACAATGCTGGTTAGATGAAAGTTGAATAACATTTTATTCTGAAAAGAAAGTTGAGGAGTAGTTTACATGGAGACAGCTTTCTCCTTAGTTGCAGTGAAGCACTTAATATTTGAAGTTACACTGCACAATTTTCCAGGATTAACTACTATATTCATCAGCACTTGTCCTATGATTTTACAAACATTTTTGTAAAATAATTCAAATGTTTCAAAAAACATACAAAAGTAAGAAGTCCATGGAAATGAATGGTAATGTGATAAAGATTTTTGTGTCAGTTATTTAGATTAGCCATTTTAGTCCTTGACAAAAACAAAACTAATATTATGTAAGATTACCAGAACTTTTCGTAATAAAGTCAAAATAAACCTCAACAGAGTATTTTATTTTTTTTTAATTCTAGTTGAATAAAACCATTAAACACAGACTTTCCTGTTTTAAGACAAAAGTGAACTGAAAACAACAAATAAGCATTAAATATATAAAAGTTTTAGCAGTTTTTCTTCTGAAAAAAATATAGAAATTTTAAGGATAGAACTATTTATCATGTAGCTTTCATATTATGAGTTAGAAGTTTATTAGCAACTCTCAAACAATGATATTTGGGCAGTTAAAACTGTTAGAGACATGATTACTATTGAAAGCATGACTATAGAGTGTTGAAGTTCAGAATTTCTTAGTGAGAAAATGATGTTTTCTAAACAATCCCGAATGAAAAACATGGACATTATTCTGATTGTGAGAGAGAATACAAGTCCAAGAGATGTGAGTGATTCATTCCTAATGATGTTGTTTTATTTAATGCAGTATAATGCAATGAAATTATTTATTCGTATGGCATATATAACAATGAACTCTGTGTGGGCTCCAGTTAAAGACCTGAGCAGCTGCTGTTGAGAGCTAGCTGAGGGCCATCTTCCTTCAGTCAGCTTCACCATAGTGATGTCAGACATCACTGTTACCTGCTGTTTACTACACTCATCTACTCCTTTTTTCAGGAGCAGAAGGTGCTTGTTTACCTCCACCACTCTGTTTTCAAAGTCTGGAGTAGAAGCAAAAGTTTGTATTGATCTTCAGTTTACATAATTAAGCATACCAACATCCACAACTATCAAATTACTCTGATAATATGATACAAGAGTACAAGTAATACATGGGAAATGAGACAACTTTCAGTAAAATAAAATACAGTAATGGTAGGTGTCCTTTCTATCAGACTCAATATGTTCACATGTTGGTAGATTAGATGATGTTAAGGTACCAGTATTTTTCAAAGTTAGGGACTGCTTCTGATGTTTTTACATTGCTGCCTTTTTTTTTTTTT
>JACDJE010000268.1:1094604-1212385 GCA_016647715.1 Pavo muticus | reverse complement strand
AAAAACCACTTTCTACATACCTACAAGGAACATTAGTTATCCTGCTTATTTAAAACAATGCAAGGATAAGCCAAAAATAGGGAACTTTTTTTCCCAGTTTTATCTAACTTTAGTCAAACAATGGTGTCTACATCTTTCTGGAGAAGTCAAGTGTGCTAGTCATGTTAAGAAATCAAGTTATATATTTATTATAATTGGTCCAAAATGCCCCATGAATATATTTTTACAGAATATTAGATTTCAGATCCATTTTAGCCACTCACACCCAAAAATATCTGAAGTGTTTTGCTTTCCTACAGGAAATGTTAACTCTTCTAAGATGGAAAATTTTAATCTACAGAAATATGGGTATTTCATGAATATTTTAGCTTAATTTTACTGTATCTGTCAAACTGAAAAAGCAGTGCCTTTTTACAATGGTTAATTTTATCTACTGAATTGTAATAGTAACTTGTTTATCTAATCAGAATTCGTATTGTGGTACCTAAACCACTTATGAGTCCTAATTATCTAAATGTGTAAGGATATTCATGTGGATGTATTCTAAACTTACTAAGCTCAATGCATTCCAATCATGTAAGATACATCATGTGGATTTCTTTTCTCTAACCTTATGAACACTTGCACATGTTCAGGAAAGCCCACTGGATAAAATTTATGTATTGTTAATGTTTTTTATTAGCCTCCCGGCCTGAAGTGGTGGCAAAATGCCCAGAAATTTGAAAGAATCCTGGTTTTGCTTAGAAGTCAGAACACAGAGCCATAAAAATAGAGAGGGCTCTATGGACATTTGAATGCATTCTAACTAAGCAGAACTGAAGCTGTCTGTTTTATGTAGCCTTTTATCATCCTACCTAAGGCATTTTTGAAGAAGTTATCCTAGCTCCACATATTAAACAATTAGGTAAAGTGATATTTTTGAGTTCACATCATCCCTTAATTTCTTGGGGGAGCTGAAGATCCACATTAGCCTAAATTGAGAGTGAAGTAAAAAAGCTATACCACCACTGTATTTATTTCTTCCCGTGAGAGCATTTGCAAACCTCTTCATTGGAACTCAGTATCTTAAGGATTCTGTTAAAAGTTGTGGGGACAGGAAGCATACTATTGGAATTGAGGAGAGGCAGCTTTCTGCAACATAGTCACCAGTGGGTGACTCTGAGGAAACTATTGTAGATGTTTGTTCAAAAGTTAATATTGCTTCAAAAAGTAGTAAAGCTTAAAGTTTCCTTTCTGCAGCTGCAGCTGTACAGCTGAGAGGAAGAAGTCAAGTAACAGTAGCCTGTTTTCTATAAAAGCTGTTCTGACAATGGGCTGAAACCAGTAGCTACATGAAAGCACTGAAGAACCTTTGTAGTCTCTAAAGACCCACAGATGTGAAAAGGTAGTCATCTTTTTCCCCTTTTCCTGGATAACATCATATTTTTTTCTGGAAAAGTTTTCTGGCCCTCCAATGGAGTGTAAGGAGAAGGACAGGTATATTTCCCCTGTCAACATTAAATAAATCTCAATGATAAAATCCCAAGCATAGAATCACTGAATCATAAAATCATCTAGGTAGGAAAAGGTCATCAAGATCATCAGCCTGACCTACCCAATCTCACCACTACATCATGTCCCTTGCTGCTACATCCACAAATCTCTTAAATATCTCCAAGATTGTAACTCTACTTCTTATCTCGTTCAGCTCATTCCAGAGCTTGACCACCCTCTCCATAAAGGAATTCTTTCTAATGTAATTCTTCCCCTGTCAGAGCTTAAAGACCAGTCTTTACTTCCTATCATTTGTGACCTGAGAAAGAGAGACCGACAACTTCCTTGCTGCAACTACCTTTCAGGTGGTTGTAGAACATGATGAGGTCTCCCCTCAGCCTCCTTTTTTTCCAGACTAAGTAATCCCAGTTCTATCAGTTATTCCTCATCGGTCATGTTTTATGGTCCCTTCATTGGTTTCATTGTTCATTGCACACTCTTAGGCAACTCAATATCCTTCTTGTAATGTGGGATCCAAAACTGAACAATATTCAAGGTGTAGTCACACTAGTGCCATATCCAAAGGAGAAATCATTTCCCTAGTCATGCTGGTCACATTATTTCAGATGCAGACCAGGATATCACTGGCTTTCTTGGTCACCTGGGCCCCCTGTTGGCTTATGTTCAGGAAAATTCAAAATTCATACAGAAAAAAAAAAAAAAAAACCAAAAAAAACCCACAACCATAAGGAATCTCCATCATCCTTAGACAGTCCTGGATAACTGATAACCTGCAGGATGACCTGCTGGACTGGAGACTGGCAAATGTGATGCCTGTCTTCAAAAAGGGCCAGGAAGTTGATCCTGCTAGCTACAGATCTATCAGCCTCACCTCAGTGCCAGGGAAGGTTATGGAATGGATAATTTCAGGATTCATCATGTTTCAATTAAAGGTCCACCAGGGGATCAGTCCAGGTCAACATGGGTTTACGAATGGCAGATCCTGCTTGGCAAACCTGATTTCGTTCTATGACAAGGTGACTTGCTCAGTGGATGAAAGTAAGGCTGTCGATGTGGTCTACCTGGGCTTCAGTAAAGCCTTTGACACTGACCCCCAGAACATCCTTGTGGAGAAGCTGGCTGCCCATGGTTTGGATTGACATATACTCCGTTGGGTGAAACACTGGCTGGATGGCCAGGCCCAAAGAACTGTGGTCAGTGGAGTTAAATCTATTTGGCAGCCACTCACAAGTGGTGTCCCCCGGGGTTCGGTGCTGGGGCTATTCTTATTTAACATCTTTATCATTGATCTTGATGACTCTCAGTAAATCTGCAGACGACACCAAGTTGCAAGGGAATGTTGATCTGCCGGAGGGGAGAAAGGCACTACAGAGGGACCTGGATAGACTGGATCAATGAGCCAAGGTAAACTGTATGTGTTCCAATTGGGCCAAGTGTCGGGTCCTGCATTTTGGTCACAACAACCCCAGGCAACCCTACAGGCTTGGGAGGAGTGGCTGGAAAGCTGCCTGATGGAAAGGGACCTCGGTGGGACCTGATGGACAGTCTGCTGAATATGAGCCAGCAGTATGCCCAGGCAGCCGAGAAGGCCAATGGCATCCTGGCTTGTATCAGGAATGGTGTGATGCACAGGACTAGGGAAGAAATCCTGCCCCTGTGCTTAGCACTGGTGAGGCCCCACCTCGAGTACTGTGTTCATTTTTGGGCACCTCAATACAGAAAGGACATTGAGGTGCTGGAGCAGGTCCAAAGAAGTGCAACAAGGCTGGTGAAGGGCTTGGAGAATATGCCCTACGAAGAGAGACTTAAGTAACTCAGGCTATTTAGCCTGGGGAAGAGAAGGCTGAGGGGAGACCTTATTGCTCTCTTCAAATACCTGGAAGGTGATTGCAATGAGAGAGGTGTTGGTCTTTTCTCACTGGTGACAGGTGACAGGACAAAGGGAAATGGCCTCAAGTTGCACCAGCAGAGATTAGGTTGGCTATCAGGAAAAAATTCTTTACAGAGAGGGTTGTTAAGCACTGGAATAGGCTCCCAAGGGAGGTGGTTGAGTCACCATCCCTGGATGTGTTTAAAAACCATTGGGATGTGGTACTCAGGGACATAATTTAGTGGAGGGTTGTTGGAGTCCAGGTAGCATGGTTAGGCTGTGGTTGAACTTGATGATCTTTAAGGTCTTTTCCAACCTGAGCAATTCTATGATTCTATGAAAGATAAGTAGCAAGGCATAATTACCAAAAAATAAAAAAATAAAAATAAAAAAGTAAAAAATTTGCTAGGCAAATCTATACAAATAATCCAGTCTTAAGCCAGACCTACATATGTAAAAGAGATTTTTTTTGCATAATACATGAGGAATTACCTGTCACTGAGGTGAAATAACATCTTGTCACAAAGATCAAGACTAAATATCTGGTTTACTAACAAATGGCCTTTGAAGTAGCCCATCTCAAATGAGATCCACATGCAAACTCATGTGCAGTACCTGAGGCTTTAAAAAAACTTTAAAGTTTCACAATAGGGTCTAAGAGTTATTAGTTGTGCCTACATGAGCATAATGACCAGAACAGAGTACAAAATGTTTTACCTAGTTATTCTTACATACAGAAATATTTAATTGACTTGTAACTTTTGTTTGAGAGCCTGAGTTTTTGTTCACTAGAATCTATTTCAAGAGTAAAGCACTCCATATTGATGTATTTAGATTGGAAATGCAGCAAGGACTTGTGTATGTTATTTATATTTACTTATTTCTAACTTTACATTTATACAGAACTATTTTCTCCTATTAGTCCAAAACTGACCTGAAATGCAAAAATTTTATGCATCCTAATCCTCCAAAATACTAACTGTTCCATAAGACACAACCTTGAATAGAAACATAGCATTCATTTGTCTTACACTGACATTGAAATTGACTGGTCACAAAAACTAGTATATCCTTGAATTCATAAAGAATTCAAGAACCTCTTTGATATGTCTTGTGACGTCTTCTCCAAGATCTTAAGATTGTTGTATGCAATCAATCCAAGTAAAGAAGAAATATAAGGCAAAGAGATAACTTAAATAAATTCTGTTAAATATTCTTGAAACTTTATTATTGAGATCTATGTAACTTTATTATTGAGATCTATTAGTGAGATCTATGTTTTTCCTCTGATAGAAAGTAAACTTCCATGTTTAAACAATAACTCTAAGCCAGAACACACACAAAAAAAATTGTTATTAGCAAATCATAATCATTCCTTATGACTAAAATTATAGCACAATTCAAAGGAGTTTAAATTTTGCAAAAAAAAAAAAAAAAAAAAAAACACAAACAAAAACAAAAACTGAGAAAGTTTTGGAGCTTTTAAGCCAAAATTTGTTACTTCTCCTGAAATCTGTCCCATTTACAATAGGACTAATGACACAAGACTATAAGGATGTAAAGAAATAATTTGTTATCAAAATTATCTATATTATTACTTTAATTATAAATATTAAGTATAGGCAAATAATGTGTAAATATCTGCAAGAGATTTCATTTAATTGCATTTCAAAGATAAGGAAAGTCTGAAGAATCAGGTGACATCTATACTACCTACATGTACCACAAAATAGATAAAAAAATTGGATATTGGCAATGTTTTTTTTTTTTACATAAAAAGGAGTTGCATTCTTACTTCACAGTGGAAATGCTGTATAGGTTCACAGAAACATATATGTTCTTTCTATTTTCTAGTATTACAAGTGAAATAAAAATATTTTCCTTTTATAATGTTTTCTTTTTCATCTGTAGAAGTAGTAGTGGATTTCATTAATGCAGAAAATGTGAGCATACTCTGCTCAATCCTTAATATTCTTTATAGGAAGTCTAGAGTATACAACTCATTTATCAATTTTAAAACTCATATTTTGAGAGAAAATGAACTGCAAGTCCTTTCTAACTATTATTATGAAAATAATCTATAGATTCTATCTTGATAATTCTAATGACTACCAACATAACTACGATTTCAGTATTCATAATATAATTCTCAGTATTTTAGACTATTTTTATAAAAATGCAATAATTTTCCATTTAAAATGAAACAATTGCAGTTTGTGTATGATACATTACTGTGAAATTAAAGTGAAAATTAATTCTTTATGGCTTGAGGAAACTGTAGACAATCTTTAAATAATTAAATTTAGCTCAATGTTATTTCATTCAACACTTTGATATAAAGGAAACAATGGAAGAAGAATGAATATTATCTTGGAAAATGTACTTATTTAGAAGGGTATATTAAATATTTTTAGGCCGAGATCACATCTGCTTAATCATTAAATCCAACATATGAAGCTATAATATGAAAGATCAAGAGGGTTCTTCAGAGTAAAGAGAGATCTTCAAACTAAGTTTTAGCTTGTATCATGGGCCCTAAATAAAAATTTATATTAATTTATATTAATAAAATTCCTCTAAGATTATTACGTTCTACTACTTACAGACTTAAAAAATATATCAGTTTAATTTGAGCTTGAAACAAAGATAACGGTAAGTGGCAAGATGAATATTAATTTTGGTCTTCAAATACACAGGGGTCTTGGAGTTTATGCTTGTGATATTACTTCCATTTTTAGCATGCTACTTTGTTCCTAGATTATAATTGTAGTTACTTGCTTCCTATCAACACTTATTTAAACCTGACACTCTTGTTTTATTATATGTTTACATAATTTTTCTCAAGTGTTTATTCTGTCTGATCTTTTTCAAATAGTATTAATAAATTTTTCTCTTTAGTTTCTTTCAAGAAGTAAGATATTTGCTAAACTGAATTTGTAGTCAATTCACCCGTTAAGATAGTTCGTTCTCTCATTGCTATCCTTTTTTTTTTTTTTTTTCCCTGCAGCCTTTTGTCTAAATTCGATGGAATTTCTGGCAGTTTAGCAACAAGAGCTTTCCCACAGTTTTATTCACAACATAAATCAACTAAAATGATGACAAAATAGTCATAGATAAATACAGTGAAGACAAGAGGCACAGCATTTGTCCCCATAGAAAAGTGTGCTCCTGAGAATTGGAAAAGATCACTCTGCCTGTTGCAGTAAAACATACAAAGTCATCATGATCTGAATACAGCTTAAAGAAGTGCCTTGATTTATTTCAACAGTTATTCAAGAAAAAAAAAATGTTTTAAATACAAACTGCCTTCTTTCATTTAGAAGGTATACAATCTATGATAGATAATAGAATATTTTTATTAGAAGTGCTGGACAAATAGGTATACTAAGGGGAATACTGACAGGCATACTTAGCAATTTTTTTATTAATTGCATTTTTTACTTTGAAAAAGGATGCAACTCTTCTGGAAGAATGAAAAGTTGTCAAAATTAAATCATTATAATGAATTAATAAAGAATCATATTACAACACCATTCTTGGCTTCTTCAGCCTTTCTCAGAAAATTTCCAACTTAACAGAAAAAAGTATGTGAAAAACTACAGACAGTGGAGTATTAAATAGATTTCAGAAGAAAGAAAAAAAAAGAAGGAAGGGAGGAAAGAAGAAAAGAAGGAGGGAGGAAAGAAGGAAGAACAGAAGCAAGGAAGGGAGGAAGGATGGAAATAGTTCAAGCATTCTCGTTCTATTCAAATGGTAAAGACTTATATTTTAGTTTTAAAAATGATATAGTTATGTTTATGTTATACATAAACACTGTAATTGAAATTTATTTTAGTATCTTTTTTGTGCATGCAGTGGAGGGGTGGAGATACCTACTTTTAAACCTACAAAAAAAAAAAAAAAAAAAAAAAGAAGAAGAAAAAGAAACACTTTATTTCTAAGTTCACAATTTTTTTTTCTTCTCTTCCTTACGTGGATCAGCTGGCCATTTCTGTCAGAGTTATAGGACAGAAAATTGTATATAGAATCACAGTTCCATAGAGTTTGTAGTGTTGCTTAAGTTCACCTAGGTTAAAAAAATAAAATAAAATAAAATTACAGAGAATGTATTTGTAATCAGCAATACAGAAGCAGATGTTGGAGGTATGGCAGTAGAGGTTGCACCTCCCCACCAGTATTCCATTAAATTTTGTTGCTATGTGATAGATAGCAGTAGAGGGACAGTCTGACAAAATAGAATAGACATGGAAGTGAGTATGAAGAAAAGGTATGACACTGAAATTCCTCCGTGCAGAAAAAGTAGCATCCACTGACATTCATCAGTTCTTGCTGAAGACCAAACAATGAAAATGAGCACAGTGAGGCAGTGGGTGGAGCGTTTCAGCAGTGACAACAGCAATGTGAAAGACAAGCTATGTTCCGAATGGCCATGTGCAGCTATCACATCATGAACTGAATAGTTGAGATTGTCTCCTGTATGACGGAACTATGATGGAAATTTTCTTGATCTGAAGCAAGGCAGAACCAAAAATATCTTACACATTTGTCCATGTCTTGAAAACTTTTGATTAGATTCGGATCAAATAACTGTAAAAATGCTATGCTATATTGAGAACCTGAGGGACTGGACACTTCCCAACTTTGAATAATAATTTGCTAATTTTAATTTGTATGCATAGATGACCACTATCCTTGCTAACATATTAACTGATAACTTGTCATTCATGTGAGATGTTCCTGCAAGCCAGCTTTAGCCCATCGATATTATTCCCTTTCTGGATAGCAGGATCTGAAATAATGCATTTGGTACTGCTGTCTAATTATATTGTAGATATATTTGTTTTTTAATTAGCTTCTGGATATCCTGTGCTTATTGAACACAAAGCTCTCGTAATACTGAAGACATCATATACAGTTCCTAGCTACAGGCAGGAGCATATTTTAAATGTTGCAGAGAATTTTCCCCAAAATCATCAAACAGTAAGATTATGACCAGACCAGGAAGTTACAATTTTAGGGTGTTTCTTAGCATTATCTTCTTGGGATATAAAAAGAATTGGAATTTGACTATTATACAGGGGGCTGTCAATGATTAGGAAACTAAATCACACTAAGAGATTCCACTCCTCAAGATCTGGGGAAAAAAATAAAAAATAGAATAAACAGAAATAGGGAGATTCTCTCTTTAACAAAAATCTTCTTGGTTGAAATTACTGCTACGTAAGTTTTTCTTTAAGGTGTCACCTTATCAGGCTGCTTTATACATTCCCTAATGGCTCTTGTCATGAGGAAACACAAGCAGGCTGTTGACCAAACATGATGACATGAATGGAAGCCTTGCCGACAAAATATATAAATAAATAAAAATAAAAATAAAAAAATCCCATATTGAGGTAATATGGTATTAAAGTAAGGTGGCTTTAATACAGAATTCACTTTATACTGGAAGAATTATTTTTTTCTAGATTTATGTCCTGTATACTATGATGACAACTCAATAATGATTGCACCAGACCCTTCTAGTAATAAGATTTAATATGGCGACGTTTCCAGAAATGTGTTTTTTGAAATACTATGAGTCAAAGACTAGTCCTCTGTAGCTGAATCTTGTCAACATTTATTTTTTTTTTTAATGAGTTAGAATTCAAATAATTATGTATGGTATGCAAAAAAAAAAGAAAAAATAAATAAATTGCTGAGTTAGTTATTACTTAGAGCAGATATACAATCACTATGCGCTATTCATGCTACGGAAGTAGATTATTGTTAAAAAATTATTGTAAAAAAACCTTCTTTTATAAATCTTTTGAAGTTTGCATTTGTGCGTGCGTGCGTATTAAGAACACAATAAAATCTATTCTGTGTGCAGATGTATTACATTGTAAATGTCTGAAGTTTTGCCTTGAAGTACCAACTATTCTAAAAATGATTGCAAATTCTAAATTGGCATTTACATTCATTACCACTTAGAATCTCAGGATAAGAAGTACAATTTATTTTGCTAAAGAGAATAGAGACAGAATTAATTATTTTTAAATTGTGTTCATCACAAAGCTTACAAAATAGTTTGAGAATTTTAGACAATTTTTTTAATATTATTATTTACATTATTGTAATGTTATACATACCACAATTAATTAATTACACAATTAATTTGTAAGGACACAAGTATTATTCTATTTGTGGAAAAATGTTAATTCATTATAACTGGTCTGTACCAATTCACAACTTGAAATGCACACAATGTTCAAAAAAACAAGTCTGGAATCCAAATTCACATCTCTATTGGATAGTTAAAGAGGGCTTCACACAACAGAATAGCTTTAAAGCCCCATACTCTCTCTCTCTCTCTCTCTTTTTTTTCTCCCATACCAATCCTCAGGGGAAAAAATATCACAAAGGAGATAAAATCTAGCCACTTGTATCTTTACCAATATTTCATTCTACTCCATTTTAGTATCCTCTTATGTTGAATTGAGTGGCACGATCAAATTAAACTTTGAACTATTATTTTTAATTTGTATTTAGACAGTATATCGTCAATTCCATTTCAGATCTGAATAAATGTCCTCAAAATTTTAAAATAAATAAATAAATAAAAAGTCTTTTTTTTCTAGTAGCATCAGGTTTTCTGGTCAAAGATGTCAATTTTACTAACTTTAATTTTATTTGGAACACAAATAGAGATATATACACTATTCATTTCCCTGTACTGCATATATAGAACATCGATAAGAGCCTTTGTGAAAATGAACAAACAAATGAACTGTTTCCTTCCCATAATACCCCATGATTTCACTTGGGCTATGTAACTCTGATGTCACTTTGCCTTGTAGAAGATTATAATACCATAAATCCTAGATTCAAAATTTCATAGAATCATAGAATGGCCTGGGTTGAAAAGGACCTCAAAAATCATCTAATTTCAACCTCCCTGCTATGTGCAGGGTCGCCAACCACTAGACCAGGCTGCCTAGAGCCACATCCAGCCTAGCCTTGAATGCTTCCAGGGATGAGGCATACACAACCTTTCTGGGCAACCTGTTCCAGTGAACCACCGCCCTCTAAGTGAAAAATTTCCTCCTAATATCTAACCTAAACCTCCCCTGTCTCAGTTTAAAACCATTCCCCCTTGTCCTATCACTATCCACCCATGTAAACAGCCATTCCCCCTCCTGTTTATATGCTCCCTTCAAGTACTGGAAGGCCGCAATGAGGTCTTGTCATGGGGTTACCTGGACCAGTCTACGCCTGTGACAGGGACAGTGGGCCCAAGGGCCCCCATCCCAGCCCCCTCCCCAAAGAGGAAGGGGAAGGGAAAAGGAAAAGAAAGAAAACAAACAGACCTCTAGGGAGGTAAACTTATTTTACTAACTATAATATAATATAATATAATACAATCTAATTGAGACGGATAAATCAAACAAAGCGTAGAGAGAGTGTTAATGGAGCACTTGCCTCTTCGTTGGGAATCCAAAGAAGCAGCACCACCCCCAGCCCGTCCCTCCGTGAAGTGTAGGGACAGGTAGCTGGATTAGAGTGTTAACACTTTAACTCCCAATGCACTACATGATGTTATGATGTGGAATACTAAAAACCAAAATCACAAAACTGTGACATTCCACCCCTTATTCTACATCACTACATCATGCTCAATATACATATATACATATACATATATATACAAACAAACTGATTAAAATGCATTACACATACATGCCCATATACATACACAGAACTACTAATTGCACTCCCCTAACATCAAATTCCCTTGTGGTACACATTGAACATCCCCATTTTTCTGCATCACCCACCAAGTGGACCCAGGTCCCTGGGCAAAAACAGTTCCACGGAGAGTTTTCCCCTTTCCAGAGGCTGGAAGGACCCAGACCGCTTTTCCCAACATGCTCTTTACATGTACTACAGGGACTTTATCTCCCTCTACAGTATGCAGGAAGCTGGATTGGGTAGGACCATCACGATTGATAGATCCTCTGGTATTGACCAGCCAGGTGGCTTCTGCCAGATTCTTCTCCCAATTCTTAAATGTTCGACCGCCCATTGCCTTCAACATGGTTTTTAACAACCCGTTGTAGCGTTCGATCTTACCAGAGGCTGGTGCATGATAGGGAGTATGATAAATCCACTCAATGCCATGATCTTTGGCCCAAGTATTTACAAGAGAATTTTTGAAATGAGTCCCATTATCTGACTCAATTCTTTCTGGAGTGCCATGTCGCCACAGGACTTGTTTCTCCAGACCCAATATGGTGTTTCGGGCGGTAGCATGGGGTACTGCGTATGTCTCAAGCCACCAGTGGTTGCCTCCACCATGGTGAGCACATAATGCTTACNAAAACACAAACAAAAACAAAAACTGAGAAAGTTTTGGAGCTTTTAAGCCAAAATTTGTTACTTCTCCTGAAATCTGTCCCATTTACAATAGGACTAATGACACAAGACTATAAGGATGTAAAGAAATAATTTGTTATCAAAATTATCTATATTATTACTTTAATTATAAATATTAAGTATAGGCAAATAATGTGTAAATATCTGCAAGAGATTTCATTTAATTGCATTTCAAAGATAAGGAAAGTCTGAAGAATCAGGTGACATCTATACTACCTACATGTACCACAAAATAGATAAAAAAATTGGATATTGGCAATGTTTTTTTTTTTTACATAAAAAGGAGTTGCATTCTTACTTCACAGTGGAAATGCTGTATAGGTTCACAGAAACATATATGTTCTTTCTATTTTCTAGTATTACAAGTGAAATAAAAATATTTTCCTTTTATAATGTTTTCTTTTTCATCTGTAGAAGTAGTAGTGGATTTCATTAATGCAGAAAATGTGAGCATACTCTGCTCAATCCTTAATATTCTTTATAGGAAGTCTAGAGTATACAACTCATTTATCAATTTTAAAACTCATATTTTGAGAGAAAATGAACTGCAAGTCCTTTCTAACTATTATTATGAAAATAATCTATAGATTCTATCTTGATAATTCTAATGACTACCAACATAACTACGATTTCAGTATTCATAATATAATTCTCAGTATTTTAGACTATTTTTATAAAAATGCAATAATTTTCCATTTAAAATGAAACAATTGCAGTTTGTGTATGATACATTACTGTGAAATTAAAGTGAAAATTAATTCTTTATGGCTTGAGGAAACTGTAGACAATCTTTAAATAATTAAATTTAGCTCAATGTTATTTCATTCAACACTTTGATATAAAGGAAACAATGGAAGAAGAATGAATATTATCTTGGAAAATGTACTTATTTAGAAGGGTATATTAAATATTTTTAGGCCGAGATCACATCTGCTTAATCATTAAATCCAACATATGAAGCTATAATATGAAAGATCAAGAGGGTTCTTCAGAGTAAAGAGAGATCTTCAAACTAAGTTTTAGCTTGTATCATGGGCCCTAAATAAAAATTTATATTAATTTATATTAATAAAATTCCTCTAAGATTATTACGTTCTACTACTTACAGACTTAAAAAATATATCAGTTTAATTTGAGCTTGAAACAAAGATAACGGTAAGTGGCAAGATGAATATTAATTTTGGTCTTCAAATACACAGGGGTCTTGGAGTTTATGCTTGTGATATTACTTCCATTTTTAGCATGCTACTTTGTTCCTAGATTATAATTGTAGTTACTTGCTTCCTATCAACACTTATTTAAACCTGACACTCTTGTTTTATTATATGTTTACATAATTTTTCTCAAGTGTTTATTCTGTCTGATCTTTTTCAAATAGTATTAATAAATTTTTCTCTTTAGTTTCTTTCAAGAAGTAAGATATTTGCTAAACTGAATTTGTAGTCAATTCACCCGTTAAGATAGTTCGTTCTCTCATTGCTATCCCTTTTTTTTTTTTTTTTTTCCCTGCAGCCTTTTGTCTAAATTCGATGGAATTTCTGGCAGTTTAGCAACAAGAGCTTTCCCACAGTTTTATTCACAACATAAATCAACTAAAATGATGACAAAATAGTCATAGATAAATACAGTGAAGACAAGAGGCACAGCATTTGTCCCCATAGAAAAGTGTGCTCCTGAGAATTGGAAAAGATCACTCTGCCTGTTGCAGTAAAACATACAAAGTCATCATGATCTGAATACAGCTTAAAGAAGTGCCTTGATTTATTTCAACAGTTATTCAAGAAAAAAAAAATGTTTTAAATACAAACTGCCTTCTTTCATTTAGAAGGTATACAATCTATGATAGATAATAGAATATTTTTATTAGAAGTGCTGGACAAATAGGTATACTAAGGGGAATACTGACAGGCATACTTAGCAATTTTTTTATTAATTGCATTTTTTACTTTGAAAAAGGATGCAACTCTTCTGGAAGAATGAAAAGTTGTCAAAATTAAATCATTATAATGAATTAATAAAGAATCATATTACAACACCATTCTTGGCTTCTTCAGCCTTTCTCAGAAAATTTCCAACTTAACAGAAAAAAGTATGTGAAAAACTACAGACAGTGGAGTATTAAATAGATTTCAGAAGAAAGAAAAAAAAAGAAGGAAGGGAGGAAAGAAGAAAAGAAGGAGGGAGGAAAGAAGGAAGAACAGAAGCAAGGAAGGGAGGAAGGATGGAAATAGTTCAAGCATTCTCGTTCTATTCAAATGGTAAAGACTTATATTTTAGTTTTAAAAATGATATAGTTATGTTTATGTTATACATAAACACTGTAATTGAAATTTATTTTAGTATCNAGCTTCATTACCATCTAGAGACAAGCTATTGGCTCCTTTGTCCCAGCAGCGAAGCAACCAGGAAACAAGAGTTTTGTTCGATTGCCGTGTAAACTCCTTTCTTGAGCCTTGGATTTCAGTCAACTTCAGAGGTCGACGAACAGTAATAGAGACCTCCTCTTCATCACTCTCTTCTTCATGGCTCTTAGTTTTTTCTTTTGCCTTTCTTGATACTGGTTCTGATGAGGGCCCCTCGCCTGGATCTTTCTCTTCCTCCTCCTCCGCTTCTTCCTTCTTTTGTTCTAGACGCAAGGACGCTCGTTTCCATTTCTTGCCCAGGGGCAACAAAATCGTGACAGGTCTCCCCAGGGCCTTCTCTTCTCCAAGCTAAACAAGCCCAGTTCCCTCAACCTTTCCTCATAGGAAAGGTGCTCCAGCCCTCTGATCATCTTAGTGGCCCTCCTCTGGACCTGCTCCAAGAGCTCTACGTCCTTCCTGTATTGGGGGCCCCAGGCCTGGACACAGTACTCCAGATGGGGCCTCACAAGAGCTGAGTAGAGGGGGACAATCACCTCCCTCTCCCTGCTGTCCACCCCTTTTTTAATGCAGCCCAGAACACAGTTGGCCTTCTGGGCTGCAAGAGCACACTGCTGGCTCATGTCCAGCTTCTCGTCCACCAGGATCCCCAAGTCCTTCTCCACAGGACTGCTCTCGAGGAGATCTTCTCCCAGTTTGTATAAATACCTGTGATTGCCCTGACCCAGGTGCAGCACCCTGCACTTGGCTTTACTGAACCTCATTAGGTTTTCATGGGCCCACTTCTCCAGCCTGTCCAGGTCCCTCTGGATGGCTTCCCTTCCTTCCAGTGCGTCAACTGCACTGCTCAGGTTGGTGTCATCCGCAAACTTGCTGAGGGTGCACTCGATGCCATCGTCTGTGTCATTGATGAAGAAGTTGAAGTGCATGGTCCCAAGACCAACCCCTGAGGGACACTGCTTGTGACCGGCCTCCACCCTGACACAGAACCATTGATCACAACCCTTTCGCTGTGTCCAGCCAGCCAATTCCTAATCCATCAAACAGTCCGTCCTTCAAATCCACACCTCTCCAATTTAGAGAGAAGGATGTGGTGAGGCACCATGTCAAAAGCTTTCCAGAAGTCCAGGTGTAAGAGATTATTTTATACCATTGCCTCAAAGCTTGCTGAGGAACACTGATGGACAGGTCCTGGGCAAGGGTTGCAAAGTCTTTTGTCTGAAGGACACAGATGGACAAGCCTAGGCAAGTGCTGGGCAAAGGTTCAGAAATCTTTTGTCTGAGGGGCAAAGATGGACAAGGCCAGGGGCAACAAGAGAGAGATAAGCTGGAGATTAATGGCAGGGAAGCAGTCTTTTGTGTGGGCTTATCTTGAAGGAGATAGCCTTCTCAGGAGGTGCTGCACATGACTTAACGCAATTCTTGCTTCTTTCCTATCTTTTCTATCACCCATCTTCCCTTCCCCATATCCCTAAGCAATTAAGATCTGTAATAAACCTGGTCAAACCAACATTTGAACTGTTATTTCTTAATTTCACGTTGGGTATACATACATCAAAAGACCCTCCTATAAATTGGAGCGAGACACGAGTTAGATGACATCCATCGCCTTTCCCCTGTCCACTGAAGCCATCACTCCATCATAGAAGGCTACCAGATTGGTCAGGCACGATCTGCCCTTGCTGAAGCCATGCTGGCTGTCTCAAATCACCTCTTGATCTTGTATGTGCCTCAACATAGCTTCTAGGAGGATCTGCTCCATGATCTTCCCAGGCACAGAAGTGAGGCTCACCGGCCTGTAGTTCCCCGGGTCCTCCTTTCTCCCTTTCTTAAAAATACGAGTAATGTTTCCCTTTTTCCAGTCACCAGGGACTTCACCAGACAGCCACAATTTTTCAAATATGATGGAGTGCGGCTCGGCAACCACATCAGCCATCTCTTTCAGAAACCTAAGATGGATATCATCCAGTCCCATGGACTTATACACATTCAATTTCATGAGGAGGTCTCGGACTTGTTCCACTGTTACAGTGGGACAGAAACCACTCCCCACACCCTCACCTAGAGGCTCATGGTCCTGGCAGACATGGGAAGCTTGACCACCTGTGAAAACTGAGGCAAAGCACTCACTCAGTACCTCAGCTTTTTCTATGTCTGAGGAAATTTCACAAATTCCATTAAAATTCTCAGAGAAAGAAATCTCACTCCAGTACTTCAAAGTACTTGGATGAGTTTACTGAGAGATATGTTTAGAAAGCTGTTAGAGAAAAGGAAAAGCTTGTTTGGTTAAAAAATCTTAAAGTAAAGGCCTCTTACAAATGCAAAGAGGGCTTTATTTTAAGAACTGACTACTAATAATTTTAACTCTGCCACTAGAAATTTTGGGCCTATACAAATAACACTGATGTGTTCTGTCTTCTCTGTTTTAAAAATCCTGATATTTTCACTGGTGTAAATACATTTATGCATTCCAATGGTAGATAGTGATTCTATGAAGTTTCTTTTTTTCTTCTCTGTAAAGCATTTCTCCAGTTCTCATTCTTGCCTAGAAAACACAAAAACATTTCACCTACAAATCCTCAGAAGTGTGCATAACTGCCAGCTGATTACATGGGTATAGAACAAAAGCAGAGAATTTGTGGAGTATGTTAGTATTGTAACTTCACTGCTCTTCGAGAAGAATTTTGCAAATAACATAGTCTAGAGTGTAAGAAGCTGACGACTTCTTAGCACAGTCGAAATATCTGCTAAACACATTTGCTTTGTCATCTCATAGTAAGGACAAACTTAGTTTCATTTTCAAACTTCCCTCTTCAAAAGCTCCTTAAGAATTCTGCTGTTTGGATAATTATAAGATTGTATCTAGAGTTTTTGTTTCTTGGGACAGATGAGCCAAGAAGTCAAAGCTGAGATTTTCCCTTTTGTGTTTCAAATGTGCATTACAGGGGAAAAGCAGAAAATCATAGATAAATATTTATGAAGTGGAATGCACATACTAAGTATTATCAAGGTCATTGTTACATTATACTACTACTTCACTTTAAATGGAGAAGATTTCATGAATTTAAGATACTCATAACTATAAGCTGAGAAGTCTCTCATCAACTGACATTCATCAATCTATGGCAGACACACTACCATATGACAGATGATGTGGGCTTATACATTACTTCTATGACATCAACTGTGTATTTTATTTTCTTCAGTAACTGCATGTTTTAATTATGGCTTTTATTTCAAATAACTAGTAGGTATCTGCCCAGTAATCTATGAATGCTCCTGCAATGCTTAATTCTAATTTTTGGTAATTACAGATTAAAAAATCCTAGAAACAACAACAACAAAAAATACTATAAGCAACCAAAAATGTATTGATGTTGACTTCAGCATTACTTTTTTTCTTTTTTTTAATAATAAAATAATTTGCAGTGAAATTAACATTTGTGACATTCTGCTATTTTTACATCTCTAGTTATTTTCACAATGGAGAAGAATAGGACTTTTTTAACTATCTTTTGTTGCTGACGACACTAGTATAATATTGTCCTTGCCTATACTTTTCCAGGCATGAGAACTAGGTCAATATCTCAAAATTAGATGATTTTTTTTTCTGTAATTCATTAAATGTTCCTTCTTCCTGCCAAACAACAAGACTGAAAAGAGTCTTCTTTTACACCACTATCTTGAATTACTCCTGGTTTGCTTAATGCAAGTGATTGATTTAAATTCTGTCCCTCTGCATATAGTTATGCACTGTTGCATCATATGCATCTTCTTTATTGCCTCTGTCAACAAAGCAATTTTTACAAAGTTGAAATCCTTTTGATGCCCCTGTCCTTCCTGCACAGTTTATTACTTACATCAGCCATGGTACTATTAAATTTTAAACGTGTTCAATTTAGATTAGTAAAATTATCTTTTTTTATTACTATTTTTATTCTTGAGAGTGTGTTATGTAAATGTGATCTTAATAAGCATTTTTAAAATGTTTATTTTACATGCTATCTAGAAAATCAGCTCAGGTAAGTTCAGTTACTGACTTCATCAGAATAAAAATGCATAATCCTGTTGTTTTGTAGCAGCATTTTTGTAGAACAACAAACTTCTTTCAACTTGAATAGTGAGGACTCTTGTTATTTAATTATTTTTTATAATTGTGATTCAAAAGTAAGTTTCTAATGCCTTATTTGAAAAAAGAGCTCTACCGTGTCACATTATCCTAAATTAGTTTTTCCAAAGCTGTGAAACCTGGTGCTTCTTTTATTACTGATTTCATTAAGGTTGCTTGCATTTGGAAGAACAACTGGCTTAGCCATATAGCTCAATGAAGAAAGGAGTTTAGAAAAAACTGTTCATTCTGACAAAAAACAAACAAACAAACAAAACTACTTTTGCATTCTTCTCAAAAATTCTAGTCTATATTAAAGACAGAAGAAACCAAATTTCATTTACTTGGGCTTGATTCCTCTTGTCAAACTTCAAATGCGTAAATGCAAACAGCCTAATCTTACATAGTAGGTGGAAATAATGAGTCTAATCTCTGGAGAAATTTAATTCTTCACATTGAATATAAAGGAAATGTTTATAAGATGAGTCTCACAACAGGTGGGAACATTAAAGGATCAGACAGCTGAAGGGGATTGTGTCATTTTTTTTCCAGTACATATTTCAGTTCTGTAGTTGTGCATGTATTTAACTTTTCTGGCAATTAATGGATTTTATTACCCACTTTACTTATCAGTTAAAAAAAAAAAAAATCTCTCTTTACAAATGGAATAACACAAAATTTAGTGGGTTTTGTGTCACAGCATGCCGTATCTATAGTATAGAATTTACATCACATGTTGCCCTATTTAGAATTGCTCCTGACCTGTTACAGAAAGCATGTTTGAAAAAAGTTCTAACAGCTGGTGTGACTTGAACACTTGACCTCCATATGTGAAGAACACTTGCAAGATCAGTACCTGCTTTCTTATTTTTATGAAGTCCTTCAGTACTAGAAGAAATTTTTCAAAGTTTTATTAACATTCTAATATGCATGCTATGCTATGCTGCATCTAATATGGGCTTATTTCTAACTCAGACTAAGTAATAAGGCAAAAGCCAAATTCAGAGTTTTCAGCCTCACACTGCAGACCACAGCAGAAAGAAATGTTTAAAGATTTAAAATTAATCTTAGTACAAACTGCAAATTAAATAATTACAAGTAATTAATTCAAGACAGTAATTCTGAAATATAAATATGAACAAAAATAAGCAAAAAATTATCATGCTTTCTATTAAGAAAACCCTGAAGATCATTCAAGAAACCTTTTCTCCAACATACAGTTCCCCAGAAAATGCATAGAAATCTCTAACAGCCATAAAAAAGCAAATGAGGAGGTATAAGTTGAACACCAGTAATGAAAACTTCTAAGACATTATTCAGTGTTGATTATTTTTATTATAAGGAAGACAAAATAGCTAGAAGTGATCTCTCCTTCACTGAATAGACTTCTATAGAAGCTTATTGCTTTTCCTTTTTCTCCTGCATTGCTTCTTGCTGTTTCTGAAATGCAGTCTCATGAATTCAAGTTCTTCCTTGCAAATTGCTAGAAGGAATATTTTAAGAAATTTATTTGTATTTGTTTCTCTCATGAGCATGTATATGCCTAAGATTATGGGGGAGAGAGGAGAAACTATATTAATGGGGAGAAATGAAGACTGCATTTCCCTATTGCTAATAGTTGTATTTGATAACAGATCGATATCTCCATTTTTGATGGTTTCACACTGATGGACAATTGTACTCAACCAAACTGCTCTCTCATTCCACTTTCTCAAAAGAACAGGGGAAGAAAATGTGGTAAAATATAGGCTAAAGATTTGAGATGTCTGTGATTTATTTATTTATTTGTTTATTTACTGTGGATTTTTCTGATCTATTCTTTTTCTCATAGCTGCCAGGAAAATTTCATTCCACGTGATTAATCATACTTAGACCATTCAAAAGCAGTTTTCCCTTTACTGTCAAAAGTATGAAATTTATCAGTAAGTTTAAAAGAAAGGATGTTTTTAAATGGCATTTGAGCAGGGAGGGCAAGCAGGGAGGGAGGACTACCCCTCTCCACTTGAGAGACGAGCTCACCTACCAACTACCTTCCAGACAGCATATCTGCCCATGGTTTTCACTTGGCAGAAAACTCTTGTCAAAAAGAATGTGGTGACCCAAATTTACTGCCTACCCAGGAATGTGGTTGCTTGTTTCTCTGGCTACAGGGAGTACCTGAACCTGTTGATGACATTGGAGGGAGGTAGAGTTTCCATCTGCATGAGGTGTAAGCAAGTGGAAGATCTGCTCTGTCTGGTGACAGAACTCAAAGAGGAGGTGGAGAGGTGTAGGAGCATCAAGGTGTGTGAACAGGAGATAGACTGGTGGAGCAACTCCCTGCCATACCTGCAAAAAAGGCACCAGGGTGATACAACCCAAATAGTGGCAGACCTTCTGCCTAGTCACCTTCAGGCAGAGAAAGGGGATCAAAAAGGTGGGGAGGAATGGAAACAGGTCTCAGCTCAGCATCACAGGAAAACTCCCTCTGCCCTTACCTCAATTCCTCAGGTGCCCCTGCATAATAGGTTTGAGGATCTGAAAATCAAGGGAGAGATAAGTGATGATGCAATGGAAGGTCCACCCGGGAGGTTGTCTAGGATGAGAATGTTGACTCCACACTTCAAGTCTGCCTCTGCCAAAAAAGAAAAGAATAATTGTTATAGGAGACTCTTCTGAGGGAAACAGAGGACTGACATGTCAGCCAGACAATACCTGTCGGGAAGTGTGTTGCCTCCCTGGGGCCCAGATCAGGGACATTACTAAAAAACTTCATGGTGTGGGTTGACCCTCTGATTATCACTCTTTACTGATAGTTCAGGCTAGTAGCGATGAAGTCACTAAGAGAATCTTGAGAACTATCAAAAGGGACTTCAGGGCACTGGAGAAATTAGTTGATGGAGCAGGAATACAGGTGGTATTTTCCTCTATCCCTTCAATACCAGTGCAGCTACTGAGAGGATCAGTAAAACTCATTTTATAAATATGTGGTTAAGAAGCTGGTACTATCACAGGAATTTTGGCTCTTTCAACCTTGGGGCAGTTTACTGGAATAAAACCAGGCTTGCCAGAGACGAGCCTTGAAAACAATGCCTGAGGTTGGAGGTGAGGTCAATGACGCAGTTGAATTGTATCTATGTCAATGCTTGCTGCAGAGGCAACAAACATGAGTTGCTGGAAGCCATCATGTGGCAGTAAAACTGTGACTTAGTTGCCATTACTGAAACACGGTGGGATCGCTCCCACAACTGGAATGCTGCAGTGGATGGCTATGAGCTCTTTAGAAGGGGTGGGTAAGGAAGGAGGGGCAGTGGTGTGGCTCCCTGTGTTGGAGAAAGTTTTGATGTTGTGGAGCTTGGGGCTGGCTGTGATGAGGTTGAATCTTTATGGGTAAGGATCAGGTGGAAGGCTAACAGGGCTGACATTCTGGTGCAGGTCTGTTATAGAATGCCTCACCACAGTGAAGAGATGAACAAAGTGTTTTACAAGCAGCTGTCAGAAGTGTGATTACCAGCCATTGTTCTCATGGGGGACTCCAACTTCCCTGATATATACTGAAAACATAATAAAGCACAAAGAGACCAGTCTAGGAGGTTTCAAGAGATTGTAAAAGATAACTTTCTCACACAGCTGGTAATGGAGCCTACCAGGGGAGGTGCCCTGCTAGACCTGCTGCTCTCAAACAGAACTGGTGGGAGATGTGGAAGTCAGGAGCTGCCTTGGGCAAAGTGGCCATGAAGTGGTAGAGTTCTCAATTCTTGGTTGAGGTCAACAAAACTGCTACCTTGGACTTCTGGAGGGCAGACTTTGAACTACTCAAGGCACTGGTAGGGAGGGTCCCTTGGGATTCAGTTCTAAAAGGTAAAAGGAACCAGGAAGGCTGGTCATTCCTCAAGAAGGAAGTCTTAAAGACACAGGAGCAATCCCTTCAGGAGTGCTATAAGATGAGCCGGAGAGGAAGAAGTCCGGCTTGGATGAACAGGAAAGATTTTCTCAGGCTCCAGGAGAAAAAGACAGTCTACCTCCTGAGCAAGAAGGGATGGGAAACTTGGGGAAACTACAAGGAATTTTCCAGGATATTCTGAGAGGAAATTAGAAAGGCAAAAGCCCTGCTTGAACTCAACCTGGTCACTGTAGTAAAAGAAAACAATTTATTTTTTTTTTTACAAATATACCAACAGTAAAAGGAGGGATAAGGAGAATCTCCATGCCTTACTGAATGTGGAGGTGAACGTGACCACAAGATAAGGAAAAGGCTGAGATTCTCAATGCCTTCTTTACCTGTGTAAAGTCAGACCAGTGACCCTCAGGGTACTCCACCCCCTGACCTGGCAGTCTGGGATGGGGAGCAGAATAAACTCCCTATGATTCAAGTATAGACAATTAGAGATCTTCCAGTCCATCTAGACGGTCACAGTTCCGTGGAGCCAGATGGCATATCCAAGGATGCTGAGGGAGCTGGTGGAGTTTATTGCCAAGCCACTTTCCACCATCTATCAGTGTTCCTGGTCAACCAGAAAGGTCCCAGAGAACTGGAAGCTTGACAGCGTGACTCTCATATACAAGAAGGGTCGTAAAGAGGATGTAGAAAATTACAGGGCTGTCAGCCTGACCTTGGTGCCAGGTAAGGTTATGGAACTGATTTCTTGAGTGAGATCACATGGCATATGTGGGACAACCAGCAGATCAGTCTCAGCCAACATGGGTTCGTGAAAGGCAGATCCTGCTTGACTAATCTCATCTCTTTCTCTGACCAGATGATCCACTTACTGGATGAAGGAAAGGATGTTGATATAATGTACCTAGGCTTTAGCAAAGCCTTTGACACTGTCTCCCATAGTATTTTCCTGGGAAAGCTGGCAGCCCGTTGTTTGGAGAGGTACACTCCTTGCTGTTTAAAGAACTAGCTGGAGGGCTGGGTCCAGAGAGTGGTGGTGAATGAAATTAAATTCTACTGGCGACCGGTCACAAGTGGTGCTCCACAGGGTTCGTTACTGGGGCCTATCCTGTTTTATATCTTTATTGATAATCTGGATGAGGAGTTGGAGTGCACCTTCAGTAAGTTTGAAGATGACACCAAGCTGGGAGAAAGTATTAATCTGCCTGGTGATAGGAAGGCCCTACAGAGGGATCTGGAACAGGCTGAGGCCAAGAGAATGAAGTTCAACAAGACCAAGTGCCATGTCCTGTACTTTGGCCACAAAAACCCCAGGCAGTGCTACAGGCTTGAGGCAGAGTGGCTGAAAGATTGTGCAGAGGAAAAAATCTTGGGGGTGTTGATCAACACTCAGCTGAACATGAGTCAGCAGTGTGCCCAGGTGGCCAAGAAGGCCGATGGCAACCTGGCTTGTGTCAGAAATAGTGTTGTCAGCAGGAGCAGGGAGGTGATCATCCCCTTGTATTCAGCTCTGGCGAGGCAGCATCTTGAGTACTGTGTTTAGTTTTGGGCCCCTTTCAGAGAAGGGCAACAAAGCTGGTGAGGGGACTGGAGTACAAGTCTTATGAGGAGCAGCTGAGGGAAACTGTGTTGTTTAATCTGGAGAACAGGAGGCTCAGAGGAGACCTCATTGCCCCCTACAACTACTGAAAAGAGGGTGTAGTGAAGCGGGGATAGGCCTTTTCTCCTACAATAACTAGTGATAGGTACTAAAGAACATGGTTTAGTGAGCAATATTGGTGGTGTGTAGACAGTTGGACTAGATGTTCTTGGAGATCTTTTCTGTTCTTAATGATTCTATGACTGTACATCCTGAGATCATAGTGTCCCACTTATGGGAGCTGTTGAATCATGGCCTGAACCTCTGATTGACCATCTGAGGCAAGTGCTGAGTCATCCATGGGAGCACAGGTGAAGGCAATTCACCTGTGTGCCTGGAAGGGGTGGAGCTAGGAGAGGTCCACCTCTCCTAGACCCCATTTAAGGGCTGACTTCCACTGAGGAAGGATCTCTTCCTGGAGATTGCTCCTTGTGGAGTTCCTTTGTGAGCCTACAACACTGGTGATCACCTTTTCTTTATATTTATCTATTCTTACCAGCCTAACTTCTCTGTATACCTGTTAACCTTACAACCTGTTAACCTTACAGTCCCATATATCCAATGTTTGTCTACTCTGAGAAACAAAAATGGAGAATTCATTGTGATGCAATTTCAGATCTATTGCAGATGCACTCATTGTTTTCTGCTTACACTTGCCCATGACTCTCTCCTCACTCTTACCTATGACGGAGTTCTACATCTGTGTGTTTTGTTTTTTTTTTTTAAAAAGATGTTTTCTGTATGTAAAAGTAGAAGTAATGATTGCTGGTTACTAGTTGTCATGGTTCTGTGGTTTGTTCTACATCATAATACCATGTAGTACACTATGAGTTAAAGAGTTAATGCTGCAATTCTGTGGATTATTGATAGGTCTGGTTACCTGGTCCCAGAAAAGAATAATGAACTACAACTCCCAGAAGACTTCACTGTTCCATTTCCATTTTCCTGTTGGAGGGAAAGATAAAACTGACTGGGAGTCATGAGACTGCCTCTTTTGGCCCATTTTGCTCTGTATGCTCCCTGACCATCTCACCTACAGCTTTAGAGTAAGGACTTCAGTTTTGGACCTTCTCATTTTATTTGATTAATTGCCACTGAAGCTAATAATATTTTATTATCTCATATTCTGCTATTATACTTAGTAAGTTTTTTCCTTAAGCTCACTGCCACTGTTTTCCTCATCTGGAACCATCTCTGTACCTTTTCCCTTCCCCATGGTGTAAGGACCCAACTTAAGTGCCTGTACGCTAACACATGGAGCATGGGGAGCAAACAAGAAGAGTTACAGGAATGCATGTGCCTACTTGGCTACGATGTCATTGACATCACTGAGACATGGTGGGGTGGCTCTCAAGATTGGAATGTAGGAATAGACAGGTACAAACTTTAAGACAGACAGGCAGGGTAGAAGGGGAGTAGGTATGGCCTTCTAGATCAATAACTAGCTGGAATCCATGGAAATCCACCCAGGGACGGATGAGGAACACACAGAGAGCTTATAGGTGAGGGTTAAAGACAAGGCAGGGGAATGCTATGGGCTGCCAGACATGGAAGACCGAGTGGATTAGGGCCTCTACAAACAGATAGGAGCAGTTTCACATTAACAAACACAGTCCTCTTGGGAAACTTCAACCACTAAAAAGTCTGTTAGAAAGGCAACAGAACAGGTTGCCCAGAAAGGCTGTGGATACCCCATCCCTGGAGGCATTCAAGGCAAGGTTGGTTGTGGCTCTGGGCAGCCTGATCTAGTGGTTGTCAACCCTGACCACAGCAGGGTGTTTGAAACTAGATGATCTCTGAGGTTATTTTCAACCCAGGCCATTCTATGATTCCATAACAACGCAGCAGGGCACCAGCATTTAAAGAGGTTCCTGAAATGCGTTAATGGTGACTTCCTCTTCCAAGTGATATAGGAACTCATGAGAGAAGGTGCTATGCTGGACTTTCTCCTCACCAATGAGGGGGGGTGCTGATGAGTAATGCGAAGCTCAAGGACAGCCTTTGCTGCAGTGAACATAAAATGATGGAGTTTAAGATCCTTAGTAATTGTCCCCCTGTACTCTACACTGGTGAGGCTGCACCTTGAGTACTGTGTCCAGTTTTGGGCCCCTCGCTGTAAGAAAGACATTGAGGCCCTGGAGCGTGTTCAGAGAAGGGCAATAAAGCTGGTGAGGGGTCTGGAGCACAGGTCTTATGAGGAGCAGCTGAAGGAGCTGGAATTGTTCAGTCTAGAGAAGAGGAGGCTCAGGGGAGACCTTATTGCTCTCTATAACTACCTGAAGGGAGGTTGTAGTGAGCTGGGGGTCAGCCTCTTCTCTCGTGTGACTAGTGATAGGACTACAAGGAAT
This sequence comes from Pavo muticus, assembly GCA_016647715.1. Classification (NCBI taxonomy): domain Eukaryota; kingdom Metazoa; phylum Chordata; class Aves; order Galliformes; family Phasianidae; genus Pavo; species Pavo muticus. Next base: position 1,186,277 of record JACDJE010000268.1, on the reverse strand, counting down.
GGCTTCAAGCTGCACCAGGGAAGGTTCAGGCTGGACGTTAGGAAATAATACTACTCTGAAAGGGTGGTCAGGCACTGGGATGGGCTGCCCAGAGAGGTGGTGGAGTCACCGACCCTGGAGGTGTTCAAAGAACATTTGGATGTTGTGTTGAGGGACATGGTTTAGCGAGAACCATTGATGATGGGTGAATGGTTGGACTGGATGATCCTGTGGGTCTTTTCCAATCTTAGTGATTCTATGATTCTATGATTAGGGTGTCAAAAAGGGTGCACAGCAAGCTTGCTATTCTGGGCTTCAGGAGAGCAAACATCAATGGCTCAACGTCCAAGTGGAGACCGGTGATGAGTGGCATTCCTCAGGGATCAGTGTTGGGACCAGTGTTATTCAACATCTTTGTAGGTGACATGGACAGTGGGATTGAGTGCAGCCCAGAAGGCCAACCATATCCTGCGTTGCTTCTAGAGAAGTGTGACCAGCAGGTCAAGGGAGGTGATTCTGCTCCTCTACTCTGCTCTCATGAGATTCCATGTGGAGTACTGCATCCAGTTCTGGGACTTTCGATGCAAGAAGGACATGGAGCTGTTGGAGCAGGTCCAGAGGAGGGCCACGAAGATCATCAGAGGACTGTAATACATCCCCCATGGGGACAGGGTGAGACAGTTGGTACACTTCAGCCTGGAGAAGAGAAGGCTCCGGGGGGACCTTATAGAAGCTTTCCAGTACCTGAAGAAGACCTTCATGAAAGCTGGGGAGGGATCTTTTACATGGGCATGTAGTGACAGGACAAGCAGAAATAGTTTTAAAGTAGAAGAGGGTAGATTTGGACTAGATATTAGAAAGAAATTCTTCACTGTGAGGGTGGTGAGATGCAGGTACAGGTTGCCCAGAGAGGTTGTGGATGTCCCCTCCCTGGAGGCATTCAAGGCCAGGCTGGACAGGTCTTTGAGCAATGTGGTCAAGTGGGAGGTGTCCCCCCCTACTACAGGGGCTTGGAACTAGTTGATCTTAAAGATCCCTTCCAACCCATACCATTCTATGATTCTATGATATGATCTTTGAAGTATATAAACAAAATTAATTCCTGGCTGCCTCTTGTTTAGGCACAAGTTAAGTGAAGGTAGTCTCAGGAATATGAAGTAGGTGAACATAGACATATAAGAATATTTCTATTACGTATTTGTTTGTATTAAAATAATGCAAGATGATGATGATTATTATGAACCACAGAATCACAGTGTTGTTAGGCTGGAAGGGAAGCATAGAATTCATCTGATTCTACCCCTCTGATCAATCTGGGACTCCTAGAATACATTGTCTAGGACAATATTCCAATGTTTTTTGAAAATCATAGTATCATAGAATGGCTTGGTTTGGAAGTGATCTGAAGGATCATGAAGTTCCAGTCCCCCTGCCACAGGCAGGGTTGCCAACCACTAGGGCAAGTACTAGATCATATTGCCCAGAGTCCCATCCAGCCTGGCCTTGAACACTTTCAGGGATGGGGCATCCACAATTTCTCTCAACAATCTGTTCCAGCACCTCACCACTCTCTCAGTTGACCCTTGTCATCCAACTCAAATCTCCCTTCTTTTAGTTTAAAACCGTTCCCCTCTGTCCTATCACTATCTACCCATGTAGAAAGTTGTTTTTCCTCATATTTATAAACTTCCTTTAAATACTGCAAGTCCAGAATTTTTTCTCCCTGCGGACTTTTCTTTTCCAGGCTGAACAAGCCCACTTCCTTCAGCCTAAATCCTCCAAGGACAAGACTCCATATCCTCTGAGTATCCTATACGTTACTGAAGTGTTTCTTGATGTTCAGAGGGAACATCCTGTGTTCAAATTTTTGCACATTTAATGTACAGAAATCAAACCCTATAGCCTGTAAGGATATAGAGCAGGTATGTGTTTCTTGGCGATGCACATACGTCCTGGTGCAAGGGGGATATCTCCACCAAACTTGCACACTGTCAGGCAAAAGCATGCTACAGATATAGGCTGAACTCATTACATAATCAATAGGTTCCTGGAATTTGGATACATATTATTACATTCCCAATAGCCCATTAGCATGTGGTCCCTCCCCCCCCGTGCGTGCGTAGTGAGTTGTGAGGGTCTCCTCCTGGTGGCTGTGGGATGAAGGCTCGTTATCTTCCTCGCTGTAAACTCTGTACACTTCTTGACCCCGCAGGGGGGGTAGACCCAAACCAGTTCCAGCTTGCCCTGTGGACATCTGATCACCTCACTGCCAGCCAGCCTTGGGCTGTTCTCAGACACTTGTCTTTATGGCCTTCATTCCCTCATTATTCCAGACTTAGTGTCTGCAGTTCCCCTTCTTCTAACACTCTCTGCATAAACTATTTCTAATTACCGCTATCCCAGTTTCTATGAAGTCCCTTTCAGTCCCTTTCCCTCTTCTAACTGTGGGGCCCTTTTTCACATTGACTCTTTTCCTGGCACTGGACACAACTGAAAAGAGCCTGGCTCAGTCTAATCTGCCCTCTCCCACTCTCCCTTCATAGACATTTATAATTGTGTAATGAGAATGTCATGAGCCTCCTCTTCTCCATGCTGAATTCTCCCAGCTCTCTGTCTCTGCAGGAAAATTGCTCCAGTCCTATCAATAGGAGGGGTACCTCAGTCTTTTGGTCATCTTGGTTTGTTGAACTTCTTCCAGTAGCTAAAAGTCTTTCTTGTACTGAGGGCCCAGAAATGGACACCGTATTCCAGGTACAGAATAACCAATGCTAAGTAGAGGGGAAGGATCACCTGCTGGTGATACTTCCTAAAGTATCCAGGAATACCATTAACCTTAGCAGCAAGGGCATGTTGTTGTCTTGTATTCAGCTTGATCTCCACCAGGATCCTACGTCATTTTCTGCAGAGTTCCTTTCCAACTGTGTGTCCTGCAGCATGTACTTGTACTTGGTACTTGCAGGGCTCTGCAGTTCTCTTTGTTGAACTTCATGAGCTTTTTGCAAGCCCACCACTCCAGCCTGTCGATATCCTTCTGAATGGCAGCATAGCTCTCTGGTGAGGTGAGTCGGCCTCTCTCCCGAGGTTTGTATTATCTGCAAATGTATTGAGGTTGCACTCTACTCCATCATCCAGATCACTAATGAAAATTTTAACAGGATGGGACACGGCACCGAACTCTGGTCTACATTGTTACTGGGCTCCAACTAGAATTTGCATTTGTCTTAGTTTCAGCTGGGATGGAATTATTTTTTTCTGAGTGATATGATGCTATGTTTTTGTTCTAGGAGAAAACAATATTGATGATAAACTGATGTTTATAGTTGCCTGCTAAGCATTATTGTAAAGAGCCAAAGCAATTTGCAGTGAAAGGACCTAGAAGCTGGGAGGGAATAGAATTAGGACAGCTGGCTTAAACAGGCTGAAGGGATATTCCACAGTATGTGACATCAAAGTGATGTTACCAGCTGCCTCCTGCCCCTTAAGGCTGCTGTTCTTACTTGTATATGTTTGAGTATAGGTACTATAAGCTCCTCTGATGGGTTGAAGTTCCAACATGGAATGAGTTGTTTTGTTCCATTTCAGAGTCTTTGGAGACCAACCAGGACAAGCACAGGGCAATTCACTGTCTTCTTCCACTCCTGCAGTGACCAGTTACTAGAACCCTGGCTTTTACACCCATTATAAAAGGGAAATACATAACTATAACTATGGAGTACGTACTCAATCCCAGTATGGAACACTATGCCTTTTTATGTGGGCTTGGTGAATTAGTGGAGGAATGTGAATGGTGACAAAATGTTTTGAATTAGGTCTACTTTGAGATCTGGAGCTTGTGAACAGCCAGTCTATTCATAAAATAAACAGATTGTATTTGTTTGCAGTTTGCAGAGCCTGATGGGCTCAGGAAATGTGGATTCTGTCTACTAAACAAAGTTACTTTGCACCATTCCATTACGGATTCAGATAATCTCTTTGGAAATCTGTAACACCTATAACCCATACTTGCATCTCAAAAAGGGATTTGTGCCTATACAAACTTTTGAAAATTCTTTCTTAAATGCCTTCACACTCAGTTTTCCAGTGATAAATTCTTGCCAAGCTAAATATTTCTGTTCTGTAGAGTGAGATGTGTGTTTGGAGCTAACTAATCTGATCATTTCCAGGTTCTCAGTTTAATGTGATTTATCTACCTGAAAGAAGCAGTATGGTTGTTATCAGCCACTGCTAATGAACACATGAAAATGACACAGTATGTACTTCTACAGGCCAGTCATGCAGTCTAAATATAACCATATAAACCACTGCTACAGTCCTGGTACTCCTTTTGCCGTGATGAAATGAAAAGTTACTAACAGATATGAGTGTGCAGATTTAGTATAAAAGAATATCTGTAAGCCAGCTGGCCTAATGTTTGCTCACTGTAACGGGGTCAGAGACCTTGTATGGTCTTAATAAATAGAATCAACTGACTTCATATGTATTTTGGCACTAATATGTGGCCTATGACATCATTTCCTGAGCTTTAGTATAATATTAATAGGAAGGTTATTCCAGATTAGGACTGAATCAGAGTTATGGTAGAGAACAGTTTTTCTATTTGCTCATTTAGAAAAATAAGTAAATAAAGTGGAATAAGACACAGCTGCTTGTAGCATTATTTCAAAATAGCCTCATAAACACAAACCTTCTAGTCAAGTTGGGGTTTGCTTCATTTTTATTTATTTCTCATTAATTTGCCTTAAATCACTGATTTCTCTGGGAAGGAAAAAAAATATGGAAAGAAAAAGCCTTGCCCAGGCCAGGGAGATGAATAAAACACATGTCAACAATAAATCCAGGTTAAGCTTTTGTGAAACACCTTGAATTCATTATATTTGTTTGTGCAGCCACATTTAATCTATGACAACAAATTAAAGTCTGATTTAAATTAAAGTAAATCATAAAATAATTAAAAGTGCTTTCTCTCTTACACCACCTTCCAGGTTTTTCATCCATTACTGGTCATGGTTAGGGATTCACTCCCTGCTATCTGAAGCTTCAAAGATTCATCTGCTAAGCTTTTGTTTTGTCTTCTCTGGAGTATCCATTTTATTATATAAAGGACTTATAGATTAACCAGTGCTTGACCGGCTTTCCTTCAAAGTCTCTTACTTCAGATGTAAGAGGAAAACCATTTCTTTAGTAGCTCTAAACTGTTGTTCCACTCCTTCATTGCCCATTTATCTGATTTTTTTTAATGAATTATTCCAAAATACATCACTTCAAATAAATGTTTTCCACTGTAATGCATTATATCTCTTAAATGAGCTGTGTTATGACTCAGTGTGCATCACCCATGCCCACAGATGCATTCCACATTTAAGAGAGCTTGTATTCCAGTCATATTTACCAATTTATTTCATTTTTTTAGCCTTAGTAATTATTAAATATAACTTTTAATTTGAATACAGAAGTATGAATATCAAAGTGGTTATAGAAAATGTAATATGTTAAAATTTTATATTCAGGATGCTGTCATTAATTAATAAATAAAACATGCAAGCCATCCTTATCTGGAGTATACAATCTAAGTTTAAAATATGGAATGCTTAAGATTTATTCTGTAATATTGAAGATTCATTCATCTTTTCAAAACCCTTTTTACAGCAATGGGATGTATTTAATAGAGTGAGTTTCTGTGAATGAGCACGATGGCTGATGGGGGGGGAAAAGCAGCTCCAGTTTCAATGCTGAATGGTGAAGAGGTAGAACTGTTCAAATATTACAGCTTTTTCTACTTCGTATGGTGAAAAATCATTCCTCCTCCAGTAGGGCAATGCAAGGAGATCATGTGTGATCTACTGTATTAGTTAGCTATAGATCTCAGACTTGGGCGCTCTTTTCAGTAGAACTAGTACAAATAGCTTTCAAGAAGAAAATTCTTTACGGATAAGAACATAACTATTCTATACCCTATTCTTTAAGGATAAGAAAATATTCTCTGTTCTGCAGGGTTCTTACTAGCATGAATTTTCAGCTTCCTGTTGAACTAAGTGCTACTTGAATGTTAACATGGTATTATCATCTTAAAACACACATGTAGAATGATATCTAAAATTTATGGATACATTGTCAAAGTTGATCAAAGCCAGATGTTCTCATCTGTTTCGGACTGAAACAAGCTTGACAGATCCAGATCCTACTTTATTTTCAGTTAAGCAAAGGCAACTTCTTACAGTCTCTCTTACTCTTATTTCTTTCCTTTTTTTTTTTTTTTAACCCTCAAAAATAAAATTATATTGGATTAAAAAAAAAAGTGGGGATTAATTCCCTAAACATATTTTCTTTGTGCCTTCTTTTTCTACCACAGTGTATTCAGTTTTTATTCCAGACTACACTATCAGTTACATGTAGCTGTTCCATATCCTCCAGGATAAGACAGTGGCTAGCTGTAGTCTATGCTGAACACCATAAGATGCCTAAAATAAGTGCCTAATGTTTTGGCAAATTATTTCCAATATGTTTTAAAGAAAACATTCAGAAAACATTTAGAAAATGGAAAATGTTTTTAGACAACTTTTCCACTTAGAGAGTGGTGACACACTGGAGCAGGCTGCCCAGAGAGGTTGTGGATGCCCCATCCTTGGATGCATTTAAGGCCAGGCTGGATGTGGTTCTGGGTAGCCTGGTCTAGTGGTTGGCGACCCTGCACATAGCAGGGGGGTTGAAACTAGATGATCTTTGTGGTCCTTTTCAACCCAGGCCATTCTATGAAGTGAGAAAAAAGTGAAGTTACAAGCAGAAAGAAATATTGGTACTGAATATTCAATGCCTGTATACTGGGCTGGTATTATTAAACAAATGCCAATTTTGTAGCCATGTGTCTTTCAGAAGTTGTTTTCTATCTATCTCTCTATTATTATTAAATTATGACTAATTCTGACTTGTGGACGAAGTTACAAGAATTTTAAACATATGCAGAAAAAAAAGGAGCTGCAGAAATCTTATGAATGATGCCTTACAAAACATGAAAATCTGTTGAAACAGATGCATCACATTCCTTTTATAATGTCTCAAATTATTATCAGACACAAGGTCACATATTATGATATTTTCAGCCTCCCTGCTAAATTATTGGAGTTACAGGAAGGATTCAAAAAATGATCTCTTCTAAGACTTAGACAAAATTTTCTGTTGCAGACGTGATTCTAAGGTCCTTGAAGAAATATGGAACACTGTACAAATTACTCAATGTAATCACCTTCTATACATAGAGTGCTACACATTCTTGATTCTTTTTATTCTGTCTGGAAGCTGTACAAAAAGATATTCAAATGTACCTGCAATGCAATATTTTCTGTAATAAAACCACAGAATTTGAGCAACGTTGGTACTAGTTTCTGAAGTAATGCATTTCCTGAAATATTTTTTTGGAGAAGATTGTTTTTAAGGATTCTGTCTAATAAGTGATGAAATGAAACAAGCAAGCAAAAAAACTCATCTCTGACAAAGTGTATATTTCTGAAAATTAATTAACAAATTGATTTCTCAGTAATTATAAGAACAAAATGTGCTTCTTAAAAGCATTTTTATATGCCCCAGGGGAAAAAAAAAACACACAGAAAAGAAGCTGATATGGGATTTTTAGTTGCGTGATGAGTGAATTAAAGATTAGCAATAAACTGTTCACACACATGTATTTAAGATGTTCAAGTGAGTGAGTAATTTGATGATGCTCTGAGTAAATTACATATATAACTGTTTTAATTTCCTTAAAAAAAATGATTTGCAGTTTGTATAATTCCTTATTGTGCTGTGTTCATCAATCCACAAAATAAAATAAAATGAAGTAAAATAAAATAAAATATTAACAATCCATAAACCTTAACGTTATTGGAGTAAAGATGACAGGTTATTCCACATAACAGGAGGAATTGAAAACTTCCTTGTCTATAAATCCTCTTGTAACCCTTTCATAGCTTCTCCATTCTGTTTTCCACTTGATCTGCCATCAATGACAATAATGCACTACTGACAGTGTAATGAAAATATTATTGCTTTCAGAAGTGAATGCACATATATTCTGTTAACTGATCTGTAGTCCAGCTCAACAGAAACAAAAAAATCTAAATGTCTTCTGAGAAATTGTAATGAAATTTTATGGATTGGTTATCCTTCCAACATATCAAAAATAATAACAGTGATGCCAGCAGTTTTTTATCTCAGCCTTATTTAACATTAAAGTTATGCCCATGGGTTTGTTGTAGATGAAGTTAAATTATAAAGAATCACATAAAGGAGAAAAGAAACATATGAAATCGTATCTCACGAGGTAGTATTTTAATCATGGTACAACTCATTCTTTGTTTAATCAGACAGCATGTTGATGAGAGTAGAGAGAATTCAGAAGGTAAAGAAAAATACGATCTCTTCTTTTTCACTGGTTTGTGTACTTCTGTTAGTTAGAAGTAGGAATGAATATTCTGCCAGAATGTATGCTGTCAGAGAAATTATGTTCTCTCCTAGCTTTGTTTATAAAATATAAACTGGGTTTATAACAAGGAACCCTGCAATAAACAGGATGAATTTTCAACAGCAGTACTGAGAACATATTTAATCACCAAATTACAAAAATTTAGAACAGTTACTGGAGATCATAATGTATTATTCTCACTGAGCAGTAATTTACTGGCAACAGATTAAGTTCTACTGTATATCATAGAAGTAACGATAACAATAAAAACAGTTTCTTACAATTTGGTCCGTGCTTGCTAGAATTAATAAAAATGTCTTCAATGAAATATATTTTCCTACTGTTGCAAGGATGAAGATCTATTCCATGTGTCCGTCTTATATATTTTAGTTTTTAAAGAGTTCAAAATATGCATAACATAGAAAACAGGAAAAAAAAAAAAAAAGACACCATTGTGTTTAAATGTCTAATTCAATATTTTCAGAGCCCACTGAGTACTACTGGGAAATTCTCAGTTTACTTGAGTGCTATTCATGTGAAGTGTGACATAGTTCTATTGTATTTGTCTTTAATCCAGTATGCCTGAAGCTATTACAGGAGATTAGTAAAATAGAAAGAATTACAAGATCTTTAGAATGCTCATAGTCTCTGTGATGTGTCTAGTATCATGGAGTCATAGCATCACAGAATGATTGAGTTTGGAAGGGACCTCTGGAGGTCATCTTCCTGCTCAAGCAGGGTATCATGGAAGATATTATTCAGGCTTGTGTTCATGCGGCTCTTGAATATCTCCAGGGAAGGAGACTCCACAACCTCTGGGCAGTTTGTGCCAGTGTCCAGTCACCCTCAGAGTAGAGACATTTTCCCTCATATTCATCTGAATGTTGATGTATTTCTGCTTGTGCCTATCACCTCTCATCCTATCACTGGCCCTCAAGGGGAAGAGACCGGCCCCATTCTCTTGACATTCACCTTTCAATTACTTATATACATTGATCAGAACCCTACTGAACTTCCTTTCCTCAAGGCCAAACAGGCCCAGCTCTCTCAGCCTTTCCTCATAAGAGGTACTCCAGTCACTTAATCATTTTAATAGTCCTTTACGGGACATACTCCAGAAGCTCCATGACTCTCTTGTAGTGGTGAGCATAGAACTGGACACAGAACTCCAGGTGAGGCCTCACCAGGACATGGTAGTGGGCAATCATTTCCCTCAACCAACTGGCAATGCTTTTTCTAATGAACCCCAGGATATCATTGACCTTCCTGACCACAAAAGCACACTGCTGGCTCGTCACTGACTTTTTGCCCATCAGGACCTGGATCCTTCTCCCCTGAGTTATTTTCCACCTGGTCATTCCCTGCATATACTGGTGCATAGGGTTATTCCTCTCCAGGTATGAGACCGTGTGGTTGCTTTCGTTGAATTTCTAAAGGTTCCTGTCTGCTCAGCTTTCCAGCCTGTAAACATACTACAGTATGAGGGCTGCTCCAGAAGTAATGCTTTATATTTTATTAAGTTGGTTCACAGTGTCAGAGGTGAATGTTGGTGGTATGGCAGTAGAGACTGAACCTTCCCACAGTTATCCATTCGATTTTGTTGCCATGTAACATACGGCAGCAGAGAAGCAGTCTGAGAAAATGGCATTTGACGTCAAAGTGTGTATGAAGAAAAAGTGTGTCACTGAATTCCTCTATTTGGAAAAAATTGCACCCATTGTCATTCACTGATGCTTGCTGAGCACTTATGAAGACCAAACAGAGGATGAGAGCACAGTGAAGTGGTGAGTGGTGCATTTCAGCAGTGATGACAGAAAGAAAAGGAAACAACGATGGCAACACTGTAATATCACAAAGTTTACATCAAGCAGGTCCCACGAACACTCACACAGGAACAGAAAGAACATCATATGCAAGTTTGTCAGGGCATATTGAATCAATATGAGGGTGAAGGTGGCAGTTTCCTGGATCACATCATTGCCGGTGATAAGACATGGTGTAACCACTGTGAACTGGAGTCAAATTGGCAGTCTGTGGAGTGGCAACTTCACTCTCCATTGAAGAAATTGTTCAAGATGCAGCCCTGAGCAGGTGAAGTGATGTGGAATGTCTTTTTGGATAGGAAAGGGGTGAGTCTTCTGGATTTCCTATAACACTGACAAACCATAAACTCTGACAGCTACATCGAACTCCAGCTAAACTGAAGACTCAGACTTCCAGAGTCAGACTAGAGAATCACGGAATCATAGAACAGTAGAACCATTTGAATTGAAAGGGACCTTTAAAAAGTCATCTAGTCTATCTCCCTGCAATGACCAAGGATGTCAACAACTAGATCAGATTGCTCAGAGCCTGATCCAGGCTTGAATGTCTCCTGGGACTGGGCATCCACCACCTCTGTGGGCAACTTATTTTGATGCTTCACTTGAACAGTGAAGAAGACAAACTTCCTTTTGCAACATGATAGCACTAGTCCACATACCAGTTTGAAGTCTGAGAAGCACACTGCTCATCTTGGCTGAACTGTCCTGCCACACTCATGGTATAATCCAGATATGGCACATTTTGACTTCCATCTGTTTGGGCCAAAGAAAGATGGACTGTGAGAGCAAAGTTTTCCTAGCAATGATGCCATCATAGCTGCTGTGAAACACTGGTTCACCTCCAGTGGTGCAGATTTTAATGAGCACATCATGCAGGCTGTTGTTCTTTGCCAAAAAAACTGCATAACTAATGGTGATGGCTATGTTGAAAAAGAGTTTTGTAGCTGAGAATTTGCTCTGTAAAATAGTGTTATTTTGCTATTTGTGTCTGTTGTAGTTTTCATGGAAATAAATAGGAAACATTACTTTCAGAGACACCTACATATGTTCTGGCATTGCTAATACTCTTTGTTGAACAGAACTATTGACTAACCATTTGCCTGAGAATTACTGTTCAATAAGATCATGTTATGATAAAGGTTATATACAGAGAGATTCAAAGAAAATAAGTATCAAATAAGATATCCTCTTTTTCTTTCACATAATAACTGAAGAAATAACATTAAACACTGAGATCCAGATTTGTCACCCACTTTATGTCTTCATTTTCCATAAAATAAAATGATGTTGTGACTCTGGAGAAAGATGCTATTCGTTTACTTCATGTGCTACCATTTCACAGTCATACCTAAGGATGTCCTTCAGCTCCATTTACTATTTAGTATTTTAAACATGGGTGAACTCTCAGCACGATGCAAAGATAACTTAAAAGCAATCCATATGTACAAATTATATATTTTCTGCGCTGGAAATAATGACTTTTTTTTAGGCCACTTGGAAGGCTGGTTTTGTATTTCAAATATTTTTTATGATTTCTGCCCTAAGGATGAGGAAGAAGGCTATTATCCTGGTGGGAGTCTGCTACAGATTATTCAACCAGAATGAGGAGGCAGATGGAGCATTCTAAGAGCACCTGGCAGAAATCACACAATTGCTAGACCTTGTCATGACGGGGGCTTCAACTTACCAGACATTAGCTGGAAATACAATACAGAAGACAGGAAACAAGACATTCCTGGAGTGAGTGAACGATAACTTCCTGACACAACAGGTAAGAGAGCCTACCAGGGGAGTTAGCCTACTAGACTTGCTGCTCACAAACAGGGAAGGACTGGTGTGATAAGTGGTCATGAGCTGTTTTCAGCATTGTGACCACAAAATGAGAGAGTTCTCAATTCTTGTTGAAGTCAGAACTGGAATAAGTAAAACCACTACCTTGGACTTCAAGAGGGCAGATTTGGACTGTTTGGAACACTGGTTGGGGGAGTCGCTTGGGAGACAGTCTTGAAAGGCAAAGGGGTCCAGGAAATCTGAATGCTTCTAAAGAAGGAAATCTTAAAGGGGCAGAAGCAGGCCATCCCTGTGTGCCGTAAGAAGAGCCAGCAGGGAAAAATACCAGCCTGGATGAATAGGGAGATTTCACTGAGACTTGAAATAATAAAAAACAAACAAACAAACAAACAAACAAACAAACAAAAAGCATTTACTATCTTTACTATCTTTGCTACGTTGTTATCTTTGGAAGAAGGGGCAGATATATTGAGAAGAGAACAAAGACATTTCCATAATATGCAGAGAGAAAACCAGAAAAGTGAAAGCTGCCTACCACTGTAAAAGATAAAAAAGGGGTTTTCAGAAATGCCTTAATAACAAGAGGAGAGCCAAGGAGAATCATAGAATCATAGAATGGTATGGGTTGGAAGGGATCTTTAAGATCAACTAGTTCCAAGCCCCTGTAGTAGGGGGGGACACCTCCCACTTGACCACATTGCTCAAAGACCTGTCCAGCCTGGCCTTGAATGCCTCCAGGGAGGGGACATCCACAACCTCTCTGGGCAACCTGTACCTGCATCTCACCACCCTCACAGTGAAGAATTTCTTTCTAATATCTAGTCCAAATCTACCCTCTTCTACTTTAAAACTATTTCTGCTTGTCCTGTCACTACATGCCCATGTAAAAGATCCCTCCCCAGCTTTCATGAAGGTCTTCTTCAGGTACTGGAAAGCTTCTATAAGGTCCCCCCGGAGCCTTCTCTTCTCCAGGCTGAAGTGTACCAACTGTCTCACCCTGTCCCCATGGGGGATGTATTACAGTCCTCTGATGATCTTCGTGGCCCTCCTCTGGACCTGCTCCAACAGCTCCATGTCCTTCTTGCATCGAAAGTCCCAGAACTGGATGCAGTACTCCACATGGAATCTCATGAGAGCAGAGTAGAGGAGCAGAATCACCTCCCTTGACCTGCTGGTCACACTTCTCTAGAAGCAACGCAGGATATGGTTGGCCTTCTGGGCTGCACTCAATCCCACTGTCCATGTCACCTACAAAGATGTTGAATAACACTGGTCCCAACACTGATCCCTGAGGAATGCCACTCATCACCGGTCTCCACTTGGATGTTGAGCCATTGACCACAACTCCCGCAGTGTGACCATCCAGCCAGCTCCTTATCTTGCAAGTGGTCCATCCATCAAATCCTTTATTCTCCAATTTGGTGACCAGGATGTCATGCTGGACAGAGTCAGAAGCTTTGCACAAGTCCAGGTAAGTAATATCAGTTGCTCTTCCTTTATCCACTGATGCTGTAATGCCATCATACAAGGTCACCAAGTTTGTCAGACATGCCTTACCCTTGGTGAAGCCCTGTTGGTTACCACCAATCACCTCATCTTTATTTTCCACGTGCCTTAGTAGGGCCTCCAGGAGGACCTGCTCTATCATCCTGCCAGGCACAGAGGTGAGACTGACTGGGCTGTAGCTCCCTGGATCTTCTTTTTTCCCTTCTTGAAAACAGGGGTTATCTTTCCCCTTTTCCAGTCAGTGGGAACTTCACCAGACCACCATGACCTTTCCAATTAGATGGATAGTGGCTTAGCAACTTCATCCACCATTTTCCTCAGAACCTGTGGGTGGATCTTGTCAGGTCCCATGGACTTGTGCATCTTTACATTCTTTAGATGGTCTGAAAACTGACCTTCACTTACAGCAGGCTTGTCTTCCTTCTCCAAGTTCTTACCTTTGCTTTCTGCAGCTTGGGCAGCATGGCTAGAGCCCTTGTCGGTGAAGAATGAGGTGAAGAAGTCTTTGAGCACCTCAGTATTCTCTGTATCCCTTTGTGACCATGTCTCCAGTTTCTTTCTGGTGTGGGCCCACATCCTCCCTGACCTTCTTATTATCACTGATATACCTGTAGAATTTCCTCTTGTTCCCTTTTAAGTCCCTGGATAGATTTAATTCAGTCTGGGTTCTAGCTTTCCTAGCCTGATCCCTGTTTGCTTGGACAACTTCTTTATAGTCCTCCTGGGTAACCTGTTCCTGCTTCCAGTCCTGATAGAATTTCTTTTCATGCCTACACATAAGTCCAGGAGCAACTTGTTGATCCGCAGAGGCCACCTGGCATTCTTGCTTGCTTTCCTTTTTCTCAGGACACATTGGTCCTGGGCTTGGAGTAGATGGTCTTTGAATACTGACCAGCTTTCTTGGGCCCTTCTTCCCTCCATGGCTTTCTTCGACATTTATTGGATTCAGGGAGGAGCATTATCACTAATGATGGGGAAAAGTCTGAGGAATTTATTGCCATCTTTTTTTTCTGTCTTTAATGTTCAGATCAGTTATCCTCAGAGTACTCATCCTCCAGAGCTGGAGGACTGGAGTGAGAAGCAGTATAAACCTTTCTCACATAATTCAGGAGGAAAATGTTAGCAACCTGTTATTCAACCTATATTATCAAAAGTGTACGGAACGTGATGGGATCCACCAGAGGGCACTGAGTGTGCTAGTGGAAGTGCTCACCATCTCACCATTCACTTTCCATCAATTATCAGCAGTCGTGGTGAACCATATGGGATGATCTGAGATGACTGGAGTCTTGCGCATATGACATCCATCTAAAAGAAAGGATGGGAGGAGGATCCAGAAAACTACAGGCCTGTCAGCCTGTCCTCAGTATATGGAAAGGTTATAGATCAGATCGTCTTGAGTATGATGAAACAACACTGCAGGACAATCAGAGGACTGGTTCCAACCAGCACAGATTCATGAAAGGCAGCTTCTGCCTGACCAACCTCATCTCCTTCTATGACCAGGTGACCCACCTAGGGAATGAGGGAAAAGATGTTAGTGTGGTCTACCTAGGCTTTAGTAATGCCTTTGACACTGTTTCACCCAGTATTCTCCTGGGAAAGCTTACAGCTCATGGTTTGGACAGGTATACTCTTCTCTGGGTAAAGAACTGGCTGGAAGATTGGACCCAGAGTGATGAGTTAAATCCAGCTGGTGAATGGTCACTAGCAGTGTTCCACAGAGGTTGGTATCAGGACTACTTCTGTCTCTATTGATGATCTGGATGAAGAGATTGAGTTCACCCTCAGGAAGTCTGCAGGTGACACCAGCTGGGAGAAAGAATTGATTTGTTTGAGGGTAGGAAGCCCCTGCAGAGGGATCTAGGTAGATTGTACCAATGGACTGAGGCCATTTCTACAAGCTTGAATTAGATCAAGTGCTGGCTTCTGTTACTTCTGTCACAGTAACCCCATGCAAAAATACAAGCTTGGGGCAGTGGCTAGAAAGCTGTGTGGCAGAAAAGGAACTGGGGGTGCTAGTCAACAGCCAGCTGAACATGAGCCAGCAGTGTGCCCAGGTGGCCAAGAGGGTCAATGGCATCCTGGCTTGTATCAGAAATAATGTAGTCAGCAGGAGTAGGGAAGTGACTGTCACCTATACATAGCACTGGTGAGGTCATACCTTGATTACTGTGTTCAGTTTTGGGCCCTTCTCTACAAGAAAGACATTATCCTTCTTGTCCAAATAAGAACAACAAAACTGGTGAAGGATCTGTAGCATAAGTCCTACAAGGAGCTGCTGAGGAAGTGAGATTGTTTAGTCTTGAAAAGAAGAGGCTCAGGGAAGACCTTAACACTCTCTATAACTACCTCAAAGGAAGTTTGAGTGAGGTAGGGGCTGCCTTTTCTCCCAGGTAACTTGAGACAGGACAACAGAGAATAGGCTCAAGTTGTTCCAGGAGTGGTTCAGGTTGGATATTAAGAAAAAAAATCTCCAAAAAAGTGGTCGGGCATTGGAACAGACTGCCCAGGGAAGTGGTTGAGTCACCATTGCTGGAGGTATTCAAGAAACACGTAGATGTGGAACTAAGGAACATGACGTAGTGAATGATATTGGTAGTAAGTGGATGGTTAGACTGGATGATCTCAGAGGTCTTTTCCAACCTTAATGATTCCTTGGTACTATGATCTGAGTTTTTGGAAGATGACACCAAGGAAGGAATGGAGGTCAAGGAATGGCAATCATGTTGCACACTTCAGAACAGTAAAGGTAATGATGTTTCCCATAGATGAGAAGACTGGGCTAGAGCTCATTATAAGACCCCTACATAGTGTTGAACTATACAGTTTAAATATTCTACAAACTCTCTTCCTATTAAAAATATCTAGATTCAAAGTTTTATTGCTTCCCGAGTTGACAGGATTTGCTGCTTATTTTGGAAATGTCTTAGTATTTTTTTGTTTTAAAAATGTAGTTAACAATTTGTTTCTAGTGATTTAAACTGAAAAGAAATCATGACTCTAAGTATGTAACAAGGATTATTTCACCGTTTTGATCCTTTGAAAGCTAATGTGGGAAAAGCACTTTTAAAATCAAATTCTCTCCAGCAGCTTCAATCAATCTCTTTAAAATGCTTTATTTATAATCTACATTTTATTTTCTTTCTGTAGGCAAATGAAAGAAAAATCTTTTGGAAGCTAAAGAGATCTGTGAGGTTGCTCTCTCCTGTTAAGAACTTTATTCCAAATTATTTACAGTGCTTTTCCTTCTCTTTCACCATTAAGAACAATCTGTATTATCAACTATTTTCCTGTGCTTTTTTGTTTTGTTTCTTTGGTGACTGATTGATTGATTAGTTGATCTTTGTTAGTTTGCTTTTGTTTATTTGTTATTTTGTTTTTGGCTTTGTTTTGTTTTGTTTTGTTTTTCTCTCCAGTCACACTTCCTAGCTGCATTACAGTAGCCTCAGTCTGCCGCTCCAGAAAACACTACTAGCTTCTAACTAAGCAGAGATCTGTGACATTTATAAATTAAAATTTTATAGATTAAGTGAAATGAGCTTGCCTTGAAGTCAGTTAGAAGCATACAGAAGAGAAGTATTCAATAACAACATTTAAGTATTTTTTTATAGTCTTATAGCAGAGCCAGATACAATTTTATATAAATATATGAACATATCATCCTCAAAGAAACTAAGATATATGGGTTTAATTGGATGTAGGAGGCATCCAAGTAACAAAAATTGTCAGACTAAGGCCAACATAAGCACAATAGGCTGCAGATAAGAAAGATACCCCCCCAGATATGCTAGAAATATGTCTGGTAAGGCAGTAAAATAACCAGTGCTAGGAGCTGACGAGACATAGTCTACTTCCACCCCTCATGCCCCTTTCTGAGAGGGAGACAACAGTGAAATAAATGAGGAAAATCAAAGAAGAAAAATAACGCAATTAGAAATCCAATTTACTAGCAAACTCTCAAGCTCAGTCACCTAGATCTTGGCCTCTACAGACAACATCCAGTACAGTGCTAAGTGTACAGTATCAGCTCCCTGGTACTGTATACTCACAGCTAGCTTAGAATGTCATTGTTAAACACTGTCAGTTTTTATATGTAGTGATGGCTGAAAATGGACAGTAATTGGCTGTATCATTAAGTGTGTTTTTCATGAATGAATTTAGTAGTTTAATTTTGAGAATGAAATCTGTCCTCACACTTCTAAAAACTCTGATCATAGAATCATAGAATGGCCTGGGTTGAAAAGGACCTCAAAAATCATCTAGTTTCAACCCCCCTGCTATGTGCAGGGTCGCCAACCACTAGACCAGGCTGCCCAGAGCCACATCCAGCCTGGTCTTGAATGCCTCCAGGGATGGGGCATCCACAACATCCTTGGGCAACTTGTTCCACTGTGTCATCACCCTCTGTGTGAGAAACATCCACCTAATATCTAACCTAAATCTCCTGTCTTACTTTAAAACCATTCCCCCTTGTCCTATCACTATTCACCCTCATAAACTGTTGTTCCTCCTCCTGTTTATATGCTCCCTTCAAATATGGGAAGGCCACAATGAGGTCACCCCAGAGCCTTCTCTTCTCCAAGCTAAACAAGCCCAGTTCCCTTAACCTTTCTTCATAGGAGAGGTGCTCCAGCCCTCTGATCATCTTAGTGGCCCTCCTTCGGACCCGCTCTAAGAGCTCCATGTCCTTCCCGTATTGGGGGCCCCAGGCCTGGACGCAATACTCCAGATGCACCCAATGCCATCATCTGAGTCACTGATGAAGATGTTGAAGTGCACCGGTCCCAAGACCAACCCCTGAGGGACACTGCTTGTGACCGGCCTCCACCCTGACACAGAACCATCAATCACAACCCTTTGGTTGCCAACAGCCATCCAACAGTCCGTCCTTCAAATCCACACCTCTCCAATTTAGAGAGAAGGATATGGTGAGGGACCATGTCAAAAGCTTTGCAGAAGTCCAGGTAGATGACATCCTTTGCCTTTCCCTCATCCACCGAAGCTGTCACTCCATCGTAGAAGGCTACCAGATTGGTCAGGCACGATCTGCCCTTGCTGAAGCCATGCTGGCTGTCTCAAATCACCTCTTGATCTTGTATGTGCCTTAACATAGCTTCTAGGAGGATCTGCTCCATGATCTTCCCAGGCACAGAAGTGAGGCTCACCGGCCTGTAGTTCCCCGGGTCCTCCTTTCTCCCTTTCTTAAAAATGAGAGTAATGTTTCCCTTTTTTCCAGTCACCGGGGACTTCACCAGACAGCCACAATTTTTCAAATATGATGGAGTGCGGCTCAGCAACTGCATCAGCCATCTCTTTCAGAAACCTAGGATGGATATCATCCGGTCCTATGGA
This sequence comes from Pavo muticus, assembly GCA_016647715.1. Classification (NCBI taxonomy): domain Eukaryota; kingdom Metazoa; phylum Chordata; class Aves; order Galliformes; family Phasianidae; genus Pavo; species Pavo muticus. Next base: position 1,167,371 of record JACDJE010000268.1, on the reverse strand, counting down.
CTTATACACATTCAATTTCATGAGGAGGACTCAGACTTGTTCTACTGTTACAGTGGGACAGAAACCACCCCCCACACCCTCACCTATGTCCTGGCAGACATGAGAAGCCTGACCACTCAATCACCTCCCTCTCCCTTCTCGCCCCCCCTTTTTTAATGTAGCCCAGGATATAGTTGGCCTTCTGAGCTGCAAGCACACACTGCTGGCTCATGTCCAGCTTAATCAGTCCTAATACTCTTGTTGATACATACCTAGCTATATCTATGTAGATCTATATCTAGTCTATTTCTGTATCTATTTCTGTATTTACCATCTTTATCTAATCTATATCATCTATATTTATATCTCTATCTGACTGTAACTTTGTAGATATAGACGCAGGCATACAGATATACGCAGCTGCAAAATGCTGTTAGTTATCTCATTCTCAGACTGTGATAGGCTGGGAATATAAAATGTGTTAAATTCCACAACGTTGGTGCAAAGAGTAGAGTGGTATCTATCACCAAAAATTTTTACATGCTACAAAGGAAAGGCCATCATCCTGACTTCATTTATATTATTTTTGTGTTATACATTGTGACCACATGTACCATGCAGGTAATCTCCCAGCTCTAGAAGAACACAGCATCAGACCTCCAGGTCTGATCCCAAGATTTATGAGATGTTTCAGCCTGACTGTTTGAAATAGATGAAAAATCAGCCATTTTATACCATAAATAGAGAGGAACCAAAGAGCCCATTGAGCTCTTTTGCGTGGCAGCTGGCTTCACAACAGGGTGTCTCCTCATGTAGAGATGCTTCTCGAGGTTATGTCTGCTGCAGAAATCCCTTATACCTTGATATCAAGAGACTTCTTGCTGATGCAGATCCTTGGTAAGTGTCTAACAGTGGGTTAAGTTTTGCAAGCTTCAGTAAGATTATATCTTAGATTGACTGTGCACATACAATCCTTTAGATATAAACTGTTGATCAAGTCTGGGACTATGAGTGGATTCATTCACACCTACGCTGCTCTGAGGAGTTCAGAAAGAAAGTGGATTCATTCTAAACCTCATGACTCAACAGGAGGCTCTCCTTGTGAAGAGGAGTTACTCTATGCAGTAATAACGAAGTATATCTTGTCATCTTGAATCTTGATAAGTATCAGTCTTGGTTACAGTTAACATTTTTAGAAGAATTATTTTATATCAATAAATATATTTTTTCTTCTCTCTTATGAGCAAAGTGTGTAATTCCGTCCATGGCACATACAACTGCTCACTCACTCCTTCCAAGATGTATGGGGGATAGAATGAATAAGGTACAAGAACTTATGGATTCAGATAAAGACAGATTACAAGGTAAAGAAAAAGCTGCATGCATGTCCTTGGCAAAAATAAATAAATAAAATAAAATAAAATAAAATAAAATAAAATAAAATAAAATAAAATAAAATAAAATAAAATAAAATAAAAAAATATATATATATATATATATACACATATACAGATATATAATTACTTACTTACCATTGGAAGGCAGATGTTCAGCTCCTTCAAGGAAAACACGGTAACATGGTTCACCGTGTCTAACACTTTCTTGGGAAGACTCATCACTCCAAATGTTCACCTCTTTTTCCTTCTTTTCCTCAGCATTTATTGCTGAGAATGACACCATATGATATGAGATATCCATTTTGTCCTTTTCGATCTGCTGGCTTGGCTGTGACCAGGCTGCACCCCCAGCCTCCTCATTGACAATGTAGTATGAGAAGCAAAATAGTCCTTGACTCTGTGTAATCCCTGCTCAGCAACAGCTAAACCATTGGTGTGTAATTACCACTATTTTCATCAAAAATAAAATAAGTAAATAAAAATATCAATCTAAAACACAGTACCATATAAGCCTGTGCAAAGAAAATTAACTCTACTCCAGGTAAAACACATGCCTTTTCAAACATCACCATCCACATGTAAGGGCTATTAGACTATAAATTGATCTGACTCTCTCTATTAGAAAAGTAGTAGTTCTTTACACAGATATAGGTCCCAGTGGATAACAGCTGAATACATGGATGCCCTCAAAATCTTCACACTATTGGGTAAGATACATTAAGCAAAGTCATGAATGCTTTTGGCAATTCTTTTTTTGCTGCGAAAATAGTAAGTACTGTATTATAATTATCCAATAATAATCTTTATGCAAGGGATTTATTCTCTAGGCCAAAATGATGACTAGATGATGGTGGATTATGATAACACTCAAAGAAACTGAATCAGAAGCCATAGAAATGGCCAGTTAACACTCTTGATCCATACCAGCTCTGTTCTCTCTCAAGTGGTTTGCAGACTGTATATTAAAATGTTTCCAGTCATGTTTTCTTCCCTGTAGGAGTTCCTAAATTGCTGTTTATTAACATGGAACGTCACACAGTCTCATAAGTGTTTTCCATCCAAATTTATCCTCATGGCTTCACATTTTTATATCAAGATATATTTTAAAAATCAGATGCTTAGTAGAGGAAAGGAGGATGGAGGCCTAGAACATCTCAACCGAACGATTCTTAGTTCATCTAATACCTTTAAAGATGGCAGAGCCGGTCTGGAGAAATTCCTCTGGCTGCTGCTTAAAATTTGGTTTGGCTGAATGACAATATCTGTAATAGTAGCCACAAGAAACCTGCGCTTGAATACTAATTTCAGTGTGAAAGCTGAGTCATCAAGAAAGCCCTTCAAAGAGTGCACAAAAGGGTGGTTATGTGAACACTGACCAGAAAAGACAAATGCAGTTAACATAATAGAAAAAATCATAGCTAAGTTCAGAAGTGATGCCAGTTTAAAGACCTACAGACACTCTCATGAAACTGTAGTTGATGAAGCTTGTGAAAGGTGGAGATGAACAAAGGTCATCACATACGATCAACTAAGTAAGCTGAAATTCAAGGCCAGATTCATTCTATATATCTTACTTCACTTCATCATTATACACCTTGTCACTATAAATTCTCCCAGTATCAATAATTTGCTTTTAATCTCTGACTAATATCTAAGTACTGGAAGAAGAAATATTAGTTTTGAACAGAAAATTATATTTAATAATAATAAATCAAATAATCATAAAATTAAAGAATTTGGAAGAAGCTCCTGAACGTCATCTTTTCTAGTCTCTCTGCTCAAGTAGTTGTTTTACTCTAGCAGGGAGCTCAACTTAGTAGGTAAATAAAGAACTTTGCAAGAAAGCAAAGCAAAACAAGAAAATTATTTAAAAATTTCCATCAGCAGAACAGATGTTCAGCCACTTCCAGGAAATTACCTAATTGAAAGTAAAAGAAAGCAGGAATATCCTTGACCTGCACTGATAAGAATTTATTATGACTTCACAGTTCAAAATGCACGATCCCATGTGTAGAATCTAATGGACTGTCTAGCAGATCCTGTTATCTGGGAACACATCATAAAAGAATGACATCAGAAAAGTCATCATAGAATGACTAATGTTCATCACAGAGTAATGAAAAGGCAGATTTGACCTTAAAATGTTTCAGGGAAAGTTTCTGCAGAAGACAGAAGTAGTACTGTTTGCTCATAATACACTTATGAAGTTCCTTCTGGAATACGTGTTTTTAAGTCGCTTCTATTCAGGAAACTCAGAGGCGGATATAACTGAAGACATTAGAAAGTGGATATTAAAAAAAGAACATACATAGTCTGGTCATGCTAAGAAGAATGGCCAGAGATATAAACAGAGATTTTAAAATCTACTTAAAATAAGAAAAATATTGGCTGAGAATAAACTGGTATGGATTGGTTGTGAACAAATTTAGGACAGACATTTCCAGTCATTGGAATTATGGGGGTTCAGACATGGATTTTCTGTGGGAATACCGGAGTCAAAAATCTGTCTTGTTTGAAGAAAGATCATGATTTCTGGTACTGGAAGGAATATACAGTATAATTATTCATGGAAAAGAAACTTGAATCACGAATCATAGAAGTTCCAAGGTTAGAAAAGACCTACAAGATCATCCAGTCCAACTGTCCACCTATCACAAATAGTTCTCATTAGAGCATGTTCCTCAACACATCTAAATGTTCCTTGAACACCTCCAGGGTCGGTGACTCCACCACCTTCCTGGGCAGCCCATTCCAGCGCCTTACCACTCTTTCAGAAAAGTACTGTTTCCTAACGTCCAACCCAAATCTCCCCTGGTGCAACTTGAGTCCATTGCCTCTTGTCCTTTTACTAGTTACAATGAGAGAAGAGGCCAACCCCCAGCTCACTACCTATAACTACCTTCAGGTAGTTATAGAGAACGGTAAGGTCACCCCTGAGCATCCTCTTCTCCAAACTGAACAATCACATCTCCCTCAGCTGGTCCTCATAAGGCCTGTGCTCCAGACCCCTCATAAGCTTCATTGCCCTTCTCTGGACACACACTAGGGCCTCAGTGTCTTTCTTGAAGTGAGGGGCCCAAAACTGAACACAGTACTTGAGGTGTGGCTTCACCAGTGCTGAGTACAGAGGGACAATTACTTTCCTGTTCCTGCTGACAGCACTATTTCTGACACAAGCCAGAATGTCACTGGTCTTCTTGGTCACCTGGGCACACAGCTGGCTCATTTTCAGCTGAGTATCGACCAATACCCCAGGTCTGTTTCCTCTACACAGCCTTCTAGCCACTCTGTCCCAAGCCTGTAGCATTGCCTGGGGTTGTTGTGGCCAAAGTGCAGGACCTGGCAATTCAGTATGCCAGTAAGCCAGGAGTTTACTTTAAATCACAGCTTTCTAGTCTGAAGTATGACACAAATGTAAAGCATCCTATTATTGTAAAGCTGTCTTCTGATGTCACCTTTATTTCCAAACTTCCCCAATTGCTTCTGCGGCATTATAATAGGTTCTTTTGCCTGTTAATGAGATTCAATATGCCTAAAAAATTGTCAGTTCTTGAAATGCTTATGAAGGACTTTGCTGAATTAAAAAATAGCACTGTTTCACCATTAAAATTCAGAATCAAGTGACACTTCACACTTTATTCTGTTAATTTTCACAGAATCGTGCTGTTATCTTTAAATATGCAGAACAGAGAATTTTGCACTTTCTACAGAAACAAGTATGAGACATCTTAACCAGGTCTAATTGTCTATGATAATCTATCCACACTTTAATTTTGTTAACATGTTATATTGGAATAATTGGTGCTGTCATGGATAATCTACATACGCTTCTCTTAAAAAAACTTATTGATATATCCATCATTCTTCTAAAATCTACTCATCATGAACATGCTAAAACAATGTTGCATTAACAAATTTGCTAAATAAAATAACATTAACCAGAGAGTTTGCATATTTCTCGGCTCTTAAAATATCTAATCAGGAGAACTACTAATACATTTTGGCACTAAAATTATAAATTAGGCATAACACAGCATAACATTAAAGCATTAACATAATTTAACAATACCAATCTATCAGTTTCTAAGTCAAATAAGTAAAAGTGCTATGTTTGAATGTCTTGACTTGATTCCCCCGTTTGCATGTTTATCATTTATAGCAAAAAGAATGTATCTTTGCTAATATGCATTTTGTCACCTATTATACAGTACAGTTAGCCTAAGACTGGCTGTTTAAGATAGAAAATAACACCTAACTTCATTCTGATCTTTTTGTTAGTTTTGAAATACATGTAACAGCTATCATCATTAAAGTTTCTTCAAATAGTTTAGCAAACATTCACAAGAAGAAAAGATAACATTTATCCACATGAGATGATTGTCACTCTCATCATACTCCTAGGAGTTCTGAAATCTCAGCTGATTATTTTTTTCCCACTTCAGGTTTCAAGCCAATAATATGGCAAAAGATGTAAACTTAGTGGCTTCCTTGTAGACTTGAAAAGATAGAACTTGCATTAACATAACAAATTCTGAATATTCATCTGATCTGTAATATTTACTTATTTTGTGGTATGGTCTCGTTTAATCGTTAGTTACAAATACAGCACTGGGAAAGACTCTTCTGTTACATATGTAGACAAAGCAAATATGTGCAGTATAAGGGTAAGTGATCTCTCAGGGTATGCAATATCACCTTATGGTGCTATGCTTTTAGACTGAGAATCAGAGCAACTGTTATACTGAAAACAATACAACATAATAATAAAACAAGCAAACAAAACTTCCTCTTTTTTAAAATGATAATTAAAAGATTTTATTGAAAAGTTCCTTGCTACTGCATGATTCCATATCATTTTGATGTTATGTGATGGCAGTGTTCTGTTTTGTTGTACGGAGCATATAAAATAAAGCAACAATGTCCAAACTAATCTGAATAAAACTCACCTGATCACTTGTGACTTACCATCATTTTCATATCTTTCTACACTTATTTCTTTTTAAATGAAAGAGAAAACAAAGAGAAAGCCTAAACATTCATAACAGCATTACATTTTGGCTCTTCTTTAACATATTCTACGAAGCCAAAAAAAAAAAAAAAAAAGAAAAAAGTTAGAAGACATCAATTTCTACCAAGATTTTCCTAGAGAAAGCAAATGAAATCATGAACTATATACATCCAGACTAAGTACTTGCAGTTAGCAACTCTGATTTTCATAATCATTGAGAACATTCAGTTTGCCCACACTGAAGACTGTAAATTTCAACTTAGCTTCTGCTTGCAGTTCTCTTGGGCACATAAATACTCTCTTAAGAGTCTATCTACAAAAATAATTCAATATTCTTCTGTGGGAGTGTAAATAAAACATATGATTATTTAGCATAACTAAAGCATAACTCTCATCAGAGGTACTTTTACCAAATAAGTTTATATTCTTTCTCTAAAGCACTTCATTATTTTTCATTTAAAACTGATTTTTTATTTTTATTTTTTAATTTCAAGACTGAAGAAAAAATCTAGGAGAATGTCCACATCAGTATGTAACAGTCTTGCTCCTTCCTATTATTATTTTATGTCAGGTTCATGACTTTTATATCACTAAGAGCATGGTAGGCTAGCTTTTGCAGAAGAGTAGCTAAAGGCCTATGCTATGACTCAGAAGATGGGTATGAATTTCTTCAGGCAGAAGAGGGCACTGAACACAAATCTAACTTGTTGGACAAGTAGTGTAGCTCTTGTTATATTATACAGTGTAGGCAACACAAGCAGTAAATATGACCACAGAAAATTCTAAGTCAAGAATCTCGAGTTCTGTTCCAGAGTACTTTTAAAGAAATGGAAATGATCCTCAGGTTCAAAATTTAAGTGTTGATAATTAAAAGAAATATATATTGAACAGTTTAGAAAGTACTTGATTCTCTACACACAGAAAAGATTGTGAGTATTAGTGAAGATGAGGGTGTAGACATATATTTAAGGGGTATAACACAATCCATAACGAAAAGATCCATGGCTGCACAGTAACATTATTTAATTCTATAATTTTCAAACATCTGACTACTTTGCTTTAATATTTTTTTTCTTTTTATGAAGTTTTAATTAATAAATCTAACTAAATATATTATCCTGGCACACTAAGATACCAAAGTCTTCTGTAAAACTTCCTTACTTACCCTACTGCAAATGCTTCTATTAGTAAACTTATTTTTATGATGTTGACTTTTTTCCTCGATAAAAAGTCTTAAAAAGTTTTTTTTCCTTGTCAATGAGTCAAAGTACTTTTAGAATAAGTTATGAGCTATTGAATTACTGTAAAGGAGGCTTTAAAATGGGGTACTGAATGGAGCATTAGTACAATAAATTTATATCCCTGAAAATAGTTTTCTAGTCATTTATTCACGTCTCCTTTGCATAAAAACTTTGTACAGTGGTATTAATATGTCATATTCAATTGTATTCTCACACCATCTTTTCTCTTTTTAAATTAACTTCTAACTTTATATTCCATTGCAGATTTGACCCAGGAAATACACAAATAATAGGGAAATAAATTTGTTTAAATATCTACTATTTCCGAACTGTGTTTATTTGTCCTAGTGACTTATATCAGACAAAAGTTGATCTAGCACTGAGTTATAATCAGCTCAGGCTATAGGGAATGAAAGACTCAACAATGAAATAAATTGACGTAGGGACTTATCTCTACTATTTCTGTCATGGTGGCAGTTTCCAATATAACTTGACATACAGCGTATAAAAGCAATTCCAAATATGGTTACACGATTTGGAGTACATTGCTAGGACACTGCAATTTCTTATCTGTATCTGCCATAGTTTAAGCAATAACTACCTTCTTGTGTCCTTTTTTTTTTTTTTTTTTTCCTGGTAGCAATGCAATGGTCTCTAGTTATATTAACTACAAAAAATTTAAAAAACTGTTCTTAAGTTTTAAATATGAGGTTTAAAACCAGGTCATTATACATTACCCATATTTTCAATTTGAGTAGTAACTGTATTGAAACTAGAAGAACTCCTTTAATATGTAGAAAGGAAGAACCTGTCACTGTTCACAGATAGCAAATTACTAAAAATTCTTAGCTAAGGAAGAGCACTGAGACTTGTTTGTGTAATTTAAAGCTAAAGCAAAGAGACTTATAGAAAAGGGGAACTGAGAAACTGAAACTGAAACTGTTTCAGTAATCTTCCTACAGACTTCTTTGAACACTGAGATGATCTCTTTACTATAGATATGTTTCAAATACTGGAAGAGTTGAATACGTGTGCATGCTTTCAGAACTCTTTCAAATCCAATTTACATACATAAGACATGCTGTCATTAACGAAATAAGGTGCATCCTCATCCTACACATTCACAATTTAAGCAATAGCTATGAATATTCGTGTAGCATTTTTTACAGATTCATATAAGAATACTGAAATTAGTGAAGGGAAGTAAAATACTAATTAGTTCTCTTTCATATTTAGAATTTTATGTTTGATAATGGAGATCTGAAAATCCTTTCCAATGCTACTACTAATAAATATGTATCTGTAGTAGACATTAAAGGTAGAGAAAAATAGTGGAAGAAGAATTTCCATGGTTACCATTCTGGTAACTATACCTTCTCATGAAACAGTAGCACTGTATTAGATGCTGGAAAATGCTCATACAAAATATCATAAATTCTGCTTCAGAATTGAATTCCCTTACCCTCATTATGCATAATCTTGTTTTTGTTAGTTGTGTCTAATATTTTATAGTTTGTTTGACTTTGTGGAAACAGTCAGGTTGCTAATGTGAGAAGTGGGCCACTATTTGTAGTGATATTATCATTCATGGAATTTGAAGTTGCTGAGAGTAATCTTATCTGGAATATTAATTTCTAACAGCCTAAAGGTATAGCCTTCAGGTAATTTTTGTGACAAGATAATTGTTCAAGTGTTGTTTGGGACACCTTCTTAATTTCCTTTGACTTCATGTGTGCTTTCCAAGTTTTTTGAACATCTCTGTGAAGTTCTTCTCAATGAGAAAATGACATACATGTAACTTTTGGTTACATTTTACAATAATCTCAGCTATGTTAAAGTTAAATAGCCATAGTTCCAATAAAAACAGTTTACCATAGCATGAAATAATTTCTCAGGTGATACAGCTCTAGATTTTTTAGATCAGCTCTTAAAGCCAGTAGAACATAAAAAATCACATCAAGGTTTTGACCAGGCCTTTTTAATTTTTAAATCCTAGTAACTTCATATTTGCTGCCCACCAATATTCTGTTATATTTTGTTGCTGTGCGACAGATGGCAGCAGAGGGGCAGTCTGGCAAAATGCCATCTGACACAGAAGCAAAGACATATCATTGACTACTTACATGTGAAAAAATTGTACCCACTGAAATTCATCAACACTTGGTGAATATTTATGGGAAAAAAAAAAAAAAAAAAACAGTGGATGTGAGCACAATGAGGTAGTGGGTGACACATTTCAGCATTGGTGATAGTGATAGTGACAGTGAGTCATCTTCACTAGTGCACAGCAGCATGTGAGCTCTTGTTGATCACTGGTGAAAATCATAGAATCATAGAATCACAAGGTTGGAAAGGACTTAAAAGATCATCTAGTCCAACCTTCCTCCTATCAGCATTACTACTACAAGCTACTAAACCATATCTATCTCGTAGCTCCTCATCCAGATGCCTCTCGAACACTGCCAGGGACAGTGACTCCACCATCTCCCTGGGCAGGCCATTCTAGTGCCTGACCACTCTCTGAGAGAAAATGTTTTTCCTTACATCTAATCTAAATCTCCTCTGGCACAGCTTGTGGCTGTTTCCTTGGGTCCTGTTTGTTGCCTGGGAAAAGAGGCCAAACCTCTCCTCTTCACAACCTCTCTTCAGTAAGTTGTAGAGTCCAGTGAGGTCTCTTCTGTACTGCATAGCTAGTGGTGGTAACTATAGTGAAAAAGAGTGTTTTGTAGCTGACAATTTGCTCTATCAGTGTTATTGAGTTCTTTGTATTAATTGCAGTTTCTGTGGAAATAAATAGGAGGCATTACTTTTTGAGAAATATATGCATTTACCATTATTTTGGTTTTGGCTCTTTAAAGTCTCATGGTTTACAAGTTTTCTCTATAATTATTTATTTTTTAAGATATGGAACAGTTTCGTAGCCACTGACCTCCAAAACCAGAAACAATTATTTCCAGGTTCAAAACTAATTTGACTACTTGGAAATTCTGATCATGATGTTTAAGGTAAATATCAAAATCTTAAGCACCAAATTAAAAATCAAATGGGAAATCACAGGGAATAAAAAAAATGATGTGAACTTCTCAGTTTTGTTTTGTTTTGTTTTTTTTTTCCCCATATACAGTCTACCTCAGTCACAAAGTTGTTTGCTTCCTTGTGAAAATTCTATTATACATCTTTTTGTGGAAATATATGTAGATCACTCCGAAAGTTATGCCCTCTATTTATTTCCATGGAAATGACAACAGATAAAAAGAGCACAATAACACCATTTGGTAGAGTCAATTCTTAACTACAAAACACTTTTTTCAGTGTAGCCACCACCATTAGATATGTATTTTCACAAGTAATGAAGAAGAGCCTGCATGCTGTGCTTGTAAAAGTTTGAACCAGAAGATGTGACCCACTATATCACAGCTGCTATGATGGCATCATTGGTAGGAAGAAGTTGCTCATACAGTCTATCTTTCAACAGCTTGAACAGATGGAAGTCAGAAGCTGCCAAATCTGGACTATATGGTTGGTGTGGTAGGACAGTCCAGCCAAGATTAGCAATGTGATCCAGTCTTCTAACTGGTACATGGCCTGGTGTTATTATGTTACAAGAGGAAAGTAGTCTTCTTTGGCCTGACTTTCAAAGTCAGCATTGTACTGGAATGTTAAGAGTTGATGGTTTGTCTGGGTTCCAGGAAATACAGAAGTATCACCTCTTTCCTATCCCAAAGACAATATTCATCACTTTACACACTGAGAGCTACATTCGCCTCCTGTTCTCAAAGCATCTTCAAGCACAGTGCTGATAGCATTAGCAGAATATTTTCCTTTTAGGCATGCAAGTAGTTACTACTCTCCTGATTTTGATTTGTTTCAATACTGGGAAAGGAAAAGCTATCCCAAAGGTGGCATTTCTTTCAGGAAAACAATAAGTCAAATGGTATTCTCAGTTATATTGGTGTAGAGTAGAATTAGATCCTTGTTAAATTGAGGGGATTAAAGTTTACATTTCAGTACTAGAGATAAGTATTTGGCCCAATATTCCCTAAAGCACATCCAGAAATTTGTTTGGCTTCTGAATGTATTATTCAGATAATCCAGATTTCATTGATGAATTATGTTGATTGAAGATGCTAGTAAATTATTCAGAAAGAGAAGCTGTGATATATCCGTATGCGTTTAACATGTGACACGGGAGATAGCAGAATAGATATTTTACATAATAATAACGTATTTGAAAATAAATATACATTTTATTGCCTGACATCGATGGGTCAAAAATATTGCTGGAATGATTTCTCCTCTACATTTAACCTTCTGTTCTCAGCTGAAATTATCTCTAAATAAACAAACAAACAAATAAATAAATGAAAGCAAATTACGCAATTACCTCAGCAAGTTTTTCATGTTGAGTTAAGTTTCCTTTTCTTTGGTTGGTTGGTATTTAAAACCACATAGTATCAGTCACGTATCTGGTTGGCTTGCCTTTTTATTTGAACTTCTGGAACTTTTAAAATCTTATTTTTTGCTTAAACTTTTTAAAACTCTCTCTCTTTTTATTTCTTTTTTTTTTTTTTTTAATTATTGTTAGATAATTAAGAGAGAGAAATATCAATACCTGTCACATCAGGTTAGTGATAATTAAAAAATCCTAAAATGTAACAAAACTTTTTGAGTTATTGGTTATACTGTATGAAGTTTAGTATTTTAATATGAATATAATTTGATATTAGTAACAATTTAAAAATACAGCAGTGTTTTTTCATTTATACTCAACAATTAATACACTACTAATAAATTAAAATAAAATTAGATAAAATAATAATAATGAAATAACATTTTAAAATATTAAATAGCGTGTATGAATATCTTGTTTAAACTACCTCATATACCGTGAGTTTTGCAGCACCATTTAACCTTTTGGCTCAGTGTCATGGGTCATGGGTGGTAATGAAGGCAAATGAATAATATAATCATAAATGTCCTGAGTTGAAAGGAACCTTAAAGATCATCTAGTTCCCCCATTTGCAGGGCTGACAGCTACTCAGTCAGGTTACCCAGGGCCCCATCCAGCCTGGCCTTGTACACCTCCAGGGATGGGATATCCACAACATCTTTGGGCAACCTGATCCTGTGCCTCACCATGTTATGAATAAAAAAATTTCCCTTAACATCTAATCCAAATCTCCCCTCTTTTCATTTAAAATCATTATCCCTTGTACTATCACTATCTACCTGTGTAAAACGTCTGTCTTCCTCCTAATTATAAGCTCTCTTTAAGTACTGGAAAGCTGCAACAAAGTCTACTTGGAGTCTTCTTTTTTCCAGACTGAGCAAGCCCAGCTCCCTCAACATTTCATCATGGAAGATGTGTTCCAGCCCTCTGGTCTTTTTTGTGGTCCTCTTCAGAACTTTCTCCAACAGCTCTATGTATTTCTTGTGCTGGGGGCCTCAGATCTGACCACAGAAATCCAGACAGGGCTTCACATGGGCAGAATAGAGGAAAAAGAACCACCTTTCTCAACCTGATGGCCACACCTCTTTTGATGGAGCCCAGGATTCTGTTGGCCTTCCAGACTACAAGCACACACTGGTACCTCATGTCAAGTTTTTTTGTTTTTTTTTTCCACCAGAACCCCCAAGTCTTTCTCTGCAGGACTGATCTCAAGGAGATCTTCTTCCAGTCTGCACGTACCTGGGATTGCCCCAATCTAAGTGCAACACCTCTCACTTGACCTTTGTTAGCCTCTTGAAGTTCACGTGGGCCAACTTCTCAAACTAGTCCAGGTTTCTTCCTTCTGTTGTATCAATTGCATCACTCAGCTTAGTGTTATCTGCAAACTTGCTGAAAGTGCACTTAATCCCAATGTCTAAGTCACTGTTATCAGTTATAAAACAACACTGGTCCCAAGACAGAGTTCTGGGGGACACCATTTTGACTTACCTCCACCTGGACATAGATTCATTAGCCACAAACCTCTGGCTGTGACCATTCAACCAATTGTCTATCCATTGGATAGTCCAGCCTTCAGATTCATTTCTCTCCAATTTAGAGAAAAGTTTGTGATGTGGGACTATTTCAAAGGCCTTGCAGATGACCACGTAGACAACATCAGTTGCCCTTCCTTTGTCTATCTATACTGTTATTCCATCGTAGAAAGCCACCTGATTGGTCAGGCACAATCTGCCCTTAGTGAAGCTGTGCTGGCTGTCTCAGATCACCTCCTTGTCTTACAGGTACCTTAGCACATTTTCCTGCAGTATCTATTTCACGATCTTCCTAGACACAGATGTGAAGCTTAAAGGCCTGTAGTACCCCAGGTCTTCTTTCTACCTTTCTTAAAAACAATAGTTGTCTTTCCCATTTTTCTAGTCATCAGGGAATGTACCCGAAAGCCATGACTTTTCGTATATGATGGAGATTGGAGCTGAAGCTCCATCAACCAGTTCTTTCAGGACCCTGAATGCATACTGTCCCGGCTTGTAGACGTTCACTTTGGCCAGATGCTCCTGAACCTGTTCTGCTCTTCCAAGTAGGCAGGATTTTACTCCCCCAGTGCCTTCCTAGAAGTTCAGGGATGTGAGAGATATGGGAAGCCTGACTGCCAGTGAAGACTGAGGCAAAAGTTTTGTTGAATACCTAAACCTTCTCCATTTCTGTTGTTGCCAGTTTCCCTTCTCATTTATCTGAACATGTACATTCTCTTTGGCCTTTTTTTTTCTGACCAATGCACCTGTAGAATCTCTTCTAGGTATTTTTCACATACCTCACCAAATTCCGTGTGTACCTTGGCTTTTCTGATCCTATCTCTGCACATTTGGACAGCATCTCTGTATTCATCCTACATCACACCACATCCCTGCTTTCACAGCCTGTACATTTCTTTCCTAACCCTGTTTGATCAACTTGTCTTTACTGAGCCATGAAAAAGATGAGTAGTGAGACAGTGATAGATTAGCGGGTGTCACAGCTGATTGGTGTTGGCCAGCTGCCTGCTAAATTAAACTGAGCTGTTCAACCTCTGAGAAAAACCAAGAGCTCATGTGTGCAGCAGACATTTAAGGGGTCATGGAAAAGAGAGTTTTGGGGGAAAAATATAGCGTGAGAGTAGCATCAAGCTAGATAAATCTTAGTGGCAAAGTTCTGAATTTTTATGGATTCAAGCGTCATTAAACCAAATTTTCCCCTCATTTTCACTGTACATGGATTTTCATAGAATCATAGAATCATAGAATGGCTTGGGTTTGAAGGGATCTTTAAGATCATCTACTTTCAATCCCCCTGCCATAGACAGGAACACTTCCTAATTAGACCAGGTTGCTCAAAGCTCCATCTGACCTGGCCTTGAACATCTCCAGAGAAGAGTCAAGCCTTTCCAACAGATTAATTCACACATAATTGTAATTCTTCCTTATGAGTGTCTTTTAGATTTCTGAGCTTTCTGGGAAAAACAAACAAACAAAAAAAAATCCCACATCTAAATAAAACAAAACAAGAAAACAAAATAATAATAATATATATATATATAAATTAATAAATAAAAACTCAATAAGTTATAGCATTTATTTTATAATTTCCCTGATGTTATTAAGCTATATATAGAAATGCTTTCAAAAATTTTTACTTCAGCATTATATCAGGACTTCAATCTGCATTTTAGAATAGCCCCTTCAGCACTACAAAAACAAATTGTATTTTACTTCTAAAACTGTTATTTGCATAGCAGGTAATAAATAGCAAACTTGAAACCCAACTGTTATGTTAAGAATTCCAGTAAAGTACAGAAAGATAAGTTATTTCCTAAGTTATAATTTAAATGTTTTAAAGACAAAGATGTGCAACCACAATATTGCCAAGAAATGTTGTATGTACAGCTGGAATTATCCAAACTGACATCAGTAGTAGAAGAATCCAATATAATCTTTCAAAAAACTGGACATTCTTGGCAATAAAAGTAAAAATATGACTAGATATACTAGTTCTGATATAAAATTGGCAGGCAATCTTTTCAAAATTTTTAAAGGCATTATCAACTGAAAGCAATCCAAGTGATGATATGCAAAAAAGAGAGCACCTGCTTTTCATTGATGAACACATACTGCTAAATACACGAGTTCCTGGTTTAAGACACATGCATGTGCTTCTGTAATAGATGTCTGTTTAAGTAATGTCTGGCAAAATAAAGTAATGAATAATCAGGTCAACACTGCTACATTAAAAAGACACTTTCATGCTGAGCATGTATTAAAAAGATAATTTGTCATGCTATTTTAATCACTGTCAACAATAGCTGTTTCTGAAAGGCTTCCTTCCTCATCTCAACTGCCCCTCCTAATATACTGTACAGCAAGGCTTTATTTGTAAATACTAAAATGATTTGACATTAAACATATCTATTTTTAAAATAAAAATAGAAAAAGTTAACAGTCACATAAATAAAATACTTCAGCATTGTATTAACTACGTTCCTTTGTCTAGCATGGCCAATTAGATCCTAGACTGAAATAATACCTATGAATCTAAACTATAAAACAGAATTTTCTATTCAAATTGAGTGAAAAGATTGCACATATGTGAAACACATTGTAAAAGTTGTCAAGATATTTTCTGTTCATTAAAAATTTGCAAACAATTGAATTTGTGAATCCTATTAAATACATTATTGATTATTGAATCACAGAATCACAGTATTTGTTAAGCTGGAATGGATCCACCAGGGTCATTGAGTCCAATTCCTGCTCCACACAAAACCACTCAAAGCTCAAACCATACTTCTGAGAACATTGTCCAAATGCTTCTTGAACTCTAGATAAATATTCACTAAAACATATGAAATGCAATTTTACAAAAAAATACTACTCTGCACAACAGAACTCATCCACTCTGAGTATTTTGTCTACAATGAACAAAGGGTGATTAAAAAAAAAAAAAAGAAAAAAATATTCATTATACCTTAAAATATTAGCTGAATTTCAATAAATAAACCTAAATTAAAAAAGATAAAATCACAAAAGAGGCAGATATTCTAGACGGAAAACACATATCATTCAAAAAAGATGTGGTTTGATAGAACAAATTCTCAGTTACAAAACATTCCTTTTCAACATAGCCACCACCATTAGCCAATATGTGTGGATGAGCTTATCGTAACTCCCTTTATTCCATAGTATGGCAGCTGTGCATTGCTGTCCAGAACACGACTTGTCCCATATTACTGTCACGACTGCTGAAACACACCACCAACGATGTCACTGTGCTAACAACCGTTGTTTGGTCTCCATAAACTTTCAGCAAGTGTTAGGTGTTACACACCTTTGCTTCATATACACTTCTGTGTCAGATGCCATTTTGTCAGGCTGCCCTTCTGCTGCCATTTGTCACACAGCAACAAAATTTAACAGAATATTGGTGGGAAGGTTCAGTCTCTACTGTCCTACCACTAACATCTTCTGATGTTGTGGGCCAACATAAACAAACAAACAAACAAGCAAATAAATAAAAATAGAGGCATTACTTTCAGAGCAGCCCTCATATAACATCAAAATCACAGAATCACAGAATCATAGGGGTTGGAAGGGACCTCCAGAGATCATCGAGTCCAACCCCAAAATATCACTATACTATCTATTACATCATCTGAATTGATTAAACGCCTGGACTTAATTATCATAATATCTTGAATATGGCCATCTTGGTTGTTCATATGCTAAAAGACTTAGAAAATTATTCATAATGCCATTAAAGTATTTATTCCTTCAGTAAAGGGAACTTCAAATGACAAGTTTTGTTTTTCTATGCTCTTAAAATATAAGTGCTATTCTTATTATCTATTACCAATCACTGCCAGACTGTTACTTATAGTCCTTTTGCAGGCAAGGGGAGGGGAGGGGAGCAGAGCAGAGCAGAGCAGAGCAGAGATGAACCTAATGAGATCTGTCAAAGCCAAATGTAAGGTGTTACACTTGGACTGGGGGAAGACTGTGAGAAGAACTCCTCGAGATTAGCCTTGCTGAGAAAGACTCTACTGGTAGATCAAAGACTTAACATAAACTAGAAGAATGGGATAATTAATAGCATTTTGCAGCTGCATGTATCTGTATGCCTGTGTCTATATCTACAAAGTTACAGTCAGATAGAGATAGAGATAGATTGTATAGATTACATAAAGATAGAAAATACAGAAATAGATTCAGAAATAGACTACATATAGATCTACATAGATATGGCTAGGTATGTACCAACAACAGTATTAGGACTGATTAAGCTGGACATGAGCCAGCAGTGTGTGCTTGCAGCTCAGAAGGCCGGGCCTGGGCTCAAAAGAGAGGTGGCCGGCAGGGAGAGGGAGGTGATTGTCTCCCTCCTCTCTGCTCTTGTGAGGCTTCGTCTGGAGTACTGTGTCCAGGTCTGGGGCCCCCTACACAGGAAAGGCATAGAACTTTTAGAGAGAATCCAGAAGAGGACCACGAAGATGATAGACCAATGCAAGCTTAAGGAGCTTGGCTTGTTCAGTGTGGAAAAGAGTAGGCTCAGGGAAGACTTCATTGCAGCCTTCCATTATTTAAAAAGAAATAAACAGGTGGGAAATCAACTTTTTACATGGGTAGATAGTGATATGATATAGGAGAATGATTTTAAATTAAAGGAAGGAAGATTTAGATTAGATGTCAGGAGGAAGTTTTTCACATAGAGGGTGGTGAGGCACTGGTACAGGCTGCTCAGAGCTGTTGTGGATGCCCTGTCCCTGGAGGTGTTCAAGGCCAGGCTGGAAGGAGCCCTGAGCAGCCTAATCTAGAGCTTGAACTAGCCATTGGCTTCCCTGCCTACGGCAGGGGTTTGGAACAAGGTGATCTTTGAGATCCCTTCAAAGTCAAGCCATTCTATGATTCTGTGATTCTATGGTTCTATGATCTTGTATTATGCTTACTTAGTCAAAGGTCATAATCTACTTATCTGTAACTTACATCATCCTTTAGGTAATAAGCCTCCTTATGTTGCTTATGATAATGAAAACCAGCGTTTTCATAATTAAATCTTGCTCTAATTCTTTCTCCCTCCCACACACACACAAAAATAAAAATAACAATAAAAAATCTAAGTTCTAATATGTTTCAACTAGGCCGACTTAAATAATATTCATCATTTCAGTTGAAGAAATATTATAGTTTTATAGAAACTAATTACACTGTGTCTAACATTATTTTCTACATCTCTACATCAGTCTTTATGTGTGCTAATTCTGTTTGATACGTAACCATCTTGCCAGTTTCAGTTCTCAAACTGATCACAGAAAAGGACTAGCAGAGGGCATGATTGACTCACATTGTCAGTATTGAAAATTTGCTGTTGTTTCATTACGTTCTTATGTACTTTTTCTGCATCTTTTCAGTGTCCATCTAAATGTTCTCTGATTCTGACTAATGTAGATAAATTTTTAAAAAGATGTTTATTAGTTATTCCTTTTTTTCCAAAATCTTAATATTCATTAAAATTATCAAATTGTTACCATAGACACTACATTACGAAACAAGGGCTAAGGTTGTAAGCTGAGTTTGGAAAGCAATCTTTCATTTGAAATGTATTACTTTTCTTACCTGGGGGAAAAAAAAGAAAAAAGAAAAGAAAAGAAAAGAAAAGAAAAGAAAAGAAAAGAAAAGAAAAGAAAAGAAAAGAAAAGAAAAGAAAAGAAAAGAAAAGAAAAGAAAAGAAAAGAAAAGAAAAGAAAAGAAAAAAGAAAAAAAACATATTGAATAGATTCTAGGTCTCCATTTCTTCAGTCTCTGCTTCTAAGCTAGTATTTAGACACGGAGTTTCTAATTTGACTTTAGTAGGCTTTTCTCCTAGGGGAAAAAATTAGTACCAGATTCCCTTAGCTGAACATCAAGACGGACTTTCTGAAAGTGATTATATTAACCATTCTCTTTTTCACAGTACAGTACTATTGCTGACAAGCAGAAGATTCCAATGCGGAGGTTGTCAAATGCTTTTGATTGAATATGCTATTTGGGAGCCAAAACACATCACAAATACATATTTCATTTTTTTTTTTCCCTTTTCCCATCCTCTTCTACTCCTTTCCTCTCGGAAGGCAGATTTTTCAACACATTTCCCTTCAACATATATTTATAGACATGGAAAAGTGTTGCAAAGTTGAATTATTTTATTCTCAGTCACAGTATCTAGTGGATTAGAAAGGTACAGTTTTTTGTTTTGGTTTGGTTTTTTTGATCCAAAGGAGCTTTTTCACTAACCTTTCTTTTTATTTTAAACAATACAGGTAGAGTCATTCTTTGGCTTTCCCAATATATCGGGAGATTATTCCAGTCCTATGAACCAGCAGAGCACACTATCACCACTCCTATACTCTTCCTCAATAGGAGTCTTTGTACATCTGAGACAAGAACTTTCCCATATTTAGAATTTTTTTTAAGATATCCACTATCTTTTACCAAATTTTTACATACAAGATTCTACAAGATTCTAAGTTAAAATCTGGTTATGAAAGGAAATGTTTTTTTGTTTTGTTTTGTTTTTTAAATTTGAATACCATTTTACATGTCTAATAATGGATCATAATACAGAGTAAAAATGAAAATTTACCCTTTAAAGTTTCTTTAAAATGGTAGACACAACAAGAAATCCATCTTTTCTCTTGGGAATTTGGAAGGAAAATGTCTTGAGGGATCATCCTGCAGTATTAACACTCAAACATGACTAGGTGGAGAAGAAGACTATTAAGAATTATAAAGTTCAGCTCCTGAAGAGCATGACAGCTCATGTCGTAAAGCTGGTCTTACTGGATTTACAAATTTTATGTATTCATTATATAACATATAAGAAATTTAAAACTGCCTCGTCATCAAACAGAGGAAAGTAATACAATCAGATCTAGTTTAATTTTACTTTCTGTATCAGAGTAGCAGGCTATCTTAAGAATTATTCTGTAAAATTTATTGCAGCATTTTCGGCAATCTCTTGTTTAGTTCAGTCTTGGCAAATAAATTGAAAGAGTTTAGTATTAAAAAAATCAGGGAAGTAGGTATTTTTCAAAACAGATAAGTGTAATGAGTTCAGGTAGATGAAGACATCTTCAAATTATTTTACTTTACTTTTTCCCAATATAAAAGAAATCCCAAAGATTATGTTAAAATCAACCAAAATTTAATCTCTTGCAAAGAGAAAAAGAAAACATTTATTTATTTATTTTAAAAAACTTATTAGTTCATTATCAAATAAGCCCTTTTGGTCAGAGAAGAAACCTCTCAAAGGAACAGAGATTCAGATATAATATTTTTCAGAGAGCCACTAACAAAATATAATAACAAAAAAATTCTATAACTCTAACAACAATTTGTTGTAATAAAAATAAAATAAAAGAGTTAAAATGCACACACAAAAAAATCAAATGCTGAGGTCTAATTTCAGTATTATGACGAGATACATTTGTATTTCCACTATAAAAAAAAAAATGCTTAGTATTTAGTTATGCTACTGCTGCAGAGCTCATATATGATTTGTTGCTTGTGATGCTCTCCTTACTACTTTGTGCACTTTCCTTTTGGTTAAACATTGCTATGACATCACTTTAAGTTTTTCAGCATGTCTCTCAGTGGATTATCTTTAAAAATTCTGGTGGTAAACTAATAAAAAGCATTATAGGTAATAATATAAATATGAGGATTATGAATTGCTACTGCAGATGTTCAAAATACTGATAATAGCAAAAATATGCAAATGATGTTTGAAATGAAAAACTTGAATGGATAGCTCAGTATCACCATGAAGGATACTGATTTTGTAAGAAAATCAATGGAACATGCACTAAGTAATACTTTTATCCTAAGATCTTTCCATCACTGAAATAAGATTGATGCTGACCTACTTTATAGCGGGCATAAAACAGGAAAACCATTACTTCTTTTTAACTAATGCCAAAGATTAAAGAGGTGATTTATCTACCTGGACTGCACCTCTGGAGGACACTAGTTTCAGAACATGGAATATTTATTTATGGACAGTATTATAGAATTCACAAGTCATGGAAATAATTAATATTCACTGCATGAATTGATTTTTTACTATTTTAAAGTTTTTAAATAGCCATAGACTGCTGGGACTGTCCTGAAACATTCATGTTGCAGTTTTGAAAACTTCCTCTTTTGAGTTTTCAGTGATGACAATGAAGGATTTGCTCAGTACAAAAGCAATCATTTCAGGAGAGGACAGAGATACCAATCATTTGTCAGCCCCACAGAAATTATTTTTGAACAAAAAAATCAGATTCAACTACTCTTTTCCCCACCATTTCTATTGAGTGCTAACTGTACTGTCTTTTTGTATTTCCCTCGCTATTAAAATTTCTCCCCAACAGCAATCAGCTAAACAACTGCCGCCTTCTACTTCAGTTCTGCCAAGTCTTTTATGAGTACTTACTCATTTCAACAAAAGGAAATTCAGCTCTTTCTCAGTCCAAAAATATCCACAATCTTATGTTGCTTATTCAGAAACTAGAATAATTGTTAGGAAAAATGGAGGTAGGAGTTGGACAGTTAATTAAAAAAAAATAGATTTATCAATTTAAAAACAAAAACAGAAAGCTTATTTAGTATCAAATTTAAACACAACTGTAACTTTACACAGCAACTGCAACTTGAAAAATATTCAAAAATCATTGATATTTTATGTAAAGAAAGAGTAAATAGTGAAATAAACAGAAAAATGCTAAGTAGAAATGGTAATATTACTCTGTCCCTTAAATTACATTAATATTAGATGTTTGAGTGGAAATAGTTGCTAATGATGCACACCTGTAATATATTGACAGATCCAGATTGCTGAGTTATTATGTCAGATTCATTTCATATATGTCAGGTTTACATTAAAGAGAAATTGCTAAGGAAAATTCAGTCAGGCTTAATGATAAAGACGGAGGGCTCTAAATGTAATACAAGCCTTATAAAGGTTAGCTGTCTTGATTTTATTTGCCTTATCAAAATGAGAATGAGATTATACTTTGTATCAATTCAACTTCATTAAGTATGACCTTCCTTGGATTTTTAAATTTTTTTAGAGCTTATCAGTACTATGCAAGGACATGTCATCAACATCATGATGTCTCAAAACTGTATTTCTATTTTATCTTCACATCATAACAGTAGGCAATTCTGACGTATATTCTGAGTCATCCAGAATGTATTTACTATAAGAAGGACAATCAATACATATCAGCTACAGATCTAGGAATACTTGTAATATGCTCACACCGGTCTTCAGTATCACTTAGCAAGTCTGCTACCTCTCAAGTAATAGAACTGCTATTTAATGTCTCAAATACCTTACCTCAAGTCAGCATTGTGTAAGCCATGAAATGATGTCGAACTTCTATGTGGACTTTATCATTATATGTTAAGTAGTTCATAGAGTGATTTTGAGCAACAGTGTGCTGTACTATACATCGCATCATACTCTGTAACCATCAGTGATTCTTTCTACCTGCTGTGTTGTCTCTTGGATACTAACTGGTTCTAGTGTTTCTTTGAGATCCTAATAGTAACTGTTGAAAACACATATATTTAATGAAAAATACTATTTAGCAGATTTGAAGGCTGGACAATTCAGTGGATAAAGAGTTGTTTAGATGGTAGTTGCCAGTGGGTTGTGGTCAACAGATCTATGTCCAGGTGGAAGCAAGTCACAAGTGGTATCCCTGAGGGCTCCATCTTGGGACCTGCTCTTTAGCACCTCCATCAATTACATAGACAGTGGGACTGAGTATACTCTCAGCAAGTTTGCTGATGACACCCAAATGAGTTGTGCAATTGACTTGCTACAAGGCAGGAATGCCATCCAGAGGGACTTGGACTGGCTTCAAAAGTGGGCTCACATGAACCAAGTGAGGTCTGACAAGGCCAAATGCAAGGTGTTGCACTTGGGTCAGGGCAATCATAGATATGTGTATACAGAATTCATTGAGAGCAGCTTTTCAGAGGACAACTTGAAGTTTCTGGTGGAGAAAAAGCTAGACATGAACCAGCAGTGTGCACTTGCAGACCAGAAGGCCAGTAGTAACCTGAACTGCATCAAAAGAGGTGTGGCCAGAAGGGAGAGAGAGGTGATTCTTTCCCCTCTAGTCTGTCCTTGTGAGGCCTCATCTGGAGTACTGCAGCCAGGTCTGAGGCTCCCGACACAGGAAAGGTGTGAAACTGTTGAAGAGGGTCCAGAAGAGGGCCACAAAGATGAACAGAGGGCTGGAGCACCTCTTGCATGAAGAAAAGTTGAGGGAGCTGGGTTTGTTCAGTCTGGAGAAGAGAAAGCTCCAGGGAGACCTCATTGCAGCCTTTCAGTACTTAAAAGGAGCTCATAAATAGGAAGGATAACAAGATTTTACAAGATCTGATAGTCATAGAACATGGAGGAACCATTTTAAATGAAAAGAGGGGAGATCTGCATTAAATGTTAAGGGAAATTTTTTACTCAGAGTGTGATGAAGCACATCTGGAATGGTTGCCCAGAGAACCAGTGGGCGTCCTATCCCTGGAGATGTTTAAGGTCAGGCTGGATATAGTCCTAGACAAAATTTCTAGCACATAACTTAGTGGTGGGCATTCTTGCCTAGGTATGGGGTTTGGAATTAGATGATCCTTAAGGTGCCTTCCAACCTAAGCTATCTTATGATTCTATGATTCTATGTCAACTTTACCATCAATGTATGCAGACTACTCTGAAAGTAATACCTTTTATTTATTTCCATGGAAAGTACAACATATGCAAGCAGCACAATAACACTATTTGGCAGAATGGAAACATTTTTTTCAACAGCGCCATTAGCTATGCATTTTTCCCAGTGATGAACAAGAGCATGCATGCCATGCATGGAAAAATCTGCATGACCATCTGGAATGTGGCTTACATTTCACGTCATTATCGTCACTGCTGAAAGGCACCACCCAACTTCTCACTATGCTAACATTCACTGTTTGTTTTCCATAAACATTTAGCAAGTATCAATGACTGTCAATGGGTGCAAGTTTTCTGTAAGTAGGAATTCAAGCATCTATTTTTGTTTTAAATATATAATTCCATGTCAGACACTATTTTATTTGAATGCCCCTCTGCTACCATCTGTCACACAGCAACAAAATGTAATGGAATCTTGACAGGGAGGTTCAGCCTGTACTGCTATACCACCATCTCCCTCTGACATCGTGGGCCAACACAATAAAAGAGAAGGCATTACTTTCAGAATGCTGTCATAGATGAACAGGCACAATTGGAAAGTGTTGCAATCAAAACCTGTCCTGTTTATAATTAAGGCACCAGGAACAGCTTTGCTGTGTTGCCATGGTTAAGAAATAAGTGACATCATGAAACATGGTAACAAATAGTGAAGTAAATGCATGTTATTGAGGATTAAAATAAAATTGTGCATATCCAGTCCGGCCTCTGAAATTAGTTTTATGGCTGTATTTCCCTTCTTTTTATGTCAATTTTGGATCTCTTAACATAGTTCTAGGAGCTGGGCACATTACAATTAAATACAATTTTTGATTATTATTTAAGTATATTCTCTGATTGTGAGGTTAATCCTCAAAAAAAAAAAAATCAATTGAAAATCAAAATACTGAAAGTATCACAAAAATAGCTGTCAGGTACAATTCACTTGTACAAGGCTGATGGAGGAGGAAAAAAGAAATAGAAAACATTTGAAGCATTTCCAAGGGATTTGAAACAATAGCATGAACAAAAGTGTTTATATTACTTTTGATAAAGACATAGATCATTCTCACTCCTAAATATAGCTTACAAACATGAAGCATTTTCATTAATTATTCTCAAAATAAAAACTGTCACAAGACAATTGAGGACAAAGGTGAATTCCAGTTTCAAATATTATCTACTAAGTATGTAGTAGGGCAAGAAAAGAAAATGGGTGGCTAGTTCAGTGAAGTTCATTAAACCTCTATTGGTATTATTATCTAATATAATGTTTCCGCAGGCCCTAAAGTCTTAATTAAGAAATCTTTCTATAATTAGAATTGTTCTTAAGCTGGACTTTTTATTTGAAGCCATTTCCACTGATCCAGACATACAGTTTACAAGGTTGGGTTTGCGGGCATCTAAATATATGAAATCCTATATGAGAGAGAACATATTTACAAAATACTGATGGTCAAAAAAAAGAGACTTTGGACTGAGAGTTGTACTCAATTATGTATGGGTGATGATTGTCATTGAATAAAACACGTATCACTAAAATGACAAAAATCATATGGAAAAATTTGCCTCCAGGGCCAAAATAACAGATGTTATCAATCAGATAAGAGAACAGGCCATTTTCTAAAGTGGAAAGTAAATAGAGGTGTAAGTGACTTTTTAATCTCGCTTTTCGTCTCAGCTTTTCCACCTTAAGAAATGTGTTTTTTTGTTTATTTGTTCTTTTTCCCCCATAAAATGATACTGTATGCAGTACATCATACTTTGATGTGATCATACTTTGTTAAACTGTATATCATGGAAATAGTACAGATAGACTTCTTTATTCTTTCCAAATATATTACATACAAGGAGAATTGTGGAGTTTTATTATAAATAATTAGAACATTTATTTTACTTTTTTTTCCATTCTGTGTTAGCAGAAATTGCCAAAAAACTGCATTTATTCATAAAATGAAATAATCTAAATTGTCAACTCTAATGATTTTTTTTTGGTAGTAGACTCATTTTGATTGCATTGCTTCATATAAATGTAACAGAAATATCAAAATTTATTTCTGCATTTTAAATCTTCTATTGCAATCTTTCAAAGCAAATGTGTGCTCGTATTTTCTCAACTTCATGTGTCTCAAACAAAATTCTCTTCACTGTTTCTTTTTCTTTTGACCCCTCTATATCCATCTATTTGTATCAACAAATACCTACACCAATACAGATAGATAAATAGATACATGGATAGGTATAATGAATAAAATCATACTTTTACTATTTCAGTGTATCACAGTACATAAATCCTACTGCAGCAGTTATGTGTAAGATTTCTCTTATTAGCAAAATCTTAAATAAACTAGGGAGAGCTGGTTGGCATTAGTTGCTCCTGATTAGGAAGAGATGGGTATATGTGAAATATTTTTTCATATACTTCCTCTGTGTAAAATCTCATTACTCCCACAGACAACCACTTTATAAAAACAAGATCTGAGGCTTTTATTTGATGCTAAAATGCAATCCACGTTATGTTGTAAACATCTTATTCACTTGGAATCTTTTTTTCTTTCTTCCTGTCCAAACATCTTTGTATTTCTGATATAGAATTCTTCTAATCAAGTATACTTTCACAACTTTTATGTATATCTTAGAAAAACATTCATTTGCAGAATCTAATCTACTTCCTTGAAACTTTCTTTCAGTGCAGTACAGTGGGATATTGAGGCATAATACCACAGATTTTATGGTAGGCCACAATCTTGTTTGTCAGACAAACAAGACTGTCAGACTTATTCTCCTAAAAGGCCTTTTCTGTCTCTAATCTCTATGAATCTATGATAGTCAAACTGTGTCAGCACTGTTCTTGCTCTCTTTTGTTATCTTTTTGTTTACATGTATCTATGTATAGATGTCATTTTGCATAAAACATACCTTGTTTCAACATTTGTACTTGAAACTATGTAATGTTTAGTATTCTGATATTCCATTCTCCCTAAAATTATTCTGTGCATTGACCTTCACATTATAATCATCTTGATACTTCAAATCTTGTCTATTCTTTATTATTTTATCCCTAACTCATCCCTAACTCATACTTGCTTATGTATATGATAAAAAACACGGAAGCGTAAAAAAAAAAAAAAAAAAAAAAAAAAAAAAAAAAAAATGCTTTTTGAAAAGTGGCAGCAGCTCTAAATAAGTTAATATTCATCTAGTGATGACCATAGTACATTGAGATAAATGTTAAATATCCTTCTGTTATTAAAATTGACATGGTGGAAATGAAAAAAATAAACCTGTTTATTTATTTATTTGCATTGGGCTACACAATTAACAGAATGCTTGTTTAAAACCAAAGAACCCTTTGCTACTGTTTACTTTTCTCCTCATTCATTTTATATGTTACGAGTACAAATCAGTTTTCCCTATGGAAAAGGAAAACAAAAATAAAAAAAGACAAAAACAGAAAAACAGCTCAATCTGCTATCATCCAGATGATACGCAAGAAAAAGCTCCATATTTTTGGGAAACTCTTATCTGTGGCATGCAGAAACGCTTAAAATATCAAAATAGAAATGCATCAACATTAATGTCACTGAGGAGAAATGAAGCAGGACCTGCCACTTTGATTAAGAGATCACATGACAAAACTCCTTCCTGTGTGCCGAGAACAAATAAATAACTTCGGCAATGAAGCAGAGTTGCTGTTTTCTGAAGTGACAATTATAAATTGCTTTGTAATCTTTGTTGCACCTCACTCTAATTGTATTACAACACATAAAACTGAAGGCCATACTCGTTTATTTATATTTTCTCCATATGAAGTGTTCTAGATTTGTTTCAACATAGAAGTGAAGTTAGCTTTCTCCAACTGTTTATGCTTTTCCAGTATTTTTGTAAATACATGTGTGGTTTGAAATAATGGACGTTCCAGAACTAGCAGGATCATTTTTGTTTGTCTTCTTCCTTGTTTTATGAAATAATCTGGTACATTCAAATGAGAGATTTCTCTTGTCAGAGTGACTACTAGTCAGGAACAGTATATGCACTTGAAAACCATGCAAAATCATTGTATTTACACTGTTCTTTTAGTATCTTGTAAAAATCTTGCCCAGAAAATCCAGAATAATAAGCCAGTATTATGGTTGTTTATCAATAATAAAAAACAGGGAGAAATGTCGGCAAAACATCATTGTCAGGGGCAGGTTGTCTAGACCAGTGCCATGGAGGCTTTTGCAAGGAAACACAGTCCAGATGTCTTTGTATTCAACTGTTACAAATGGTTGAATATTCTATCCACCCCGTCATTTAATGAGTCCAAGATATTAATTGTTTTCGATAAAATAATTCCCTTAAAACTTAGTGAATTATTTTGTTCTTTTGTTCCTACTGCATTTTTAAATAGTTTTGTTTGTTCGTTTATTGAAAATTATGCCAATAAAGAGCACAGAGGAATAAAGTCACCGACAGCTGAGGAATCCAAATATAGGATCAACACTGGGTACTAGCTGGTACCGATTGCTAACTGCTCATTCTGTCGTGATCTTGTCATATTTTAAATACGTTCTGTTTCTGGTAAGGAGAGAAACAAACCATTCATGATTTAATTGTCCTTGCCAGCAGTCATGAAACCTAATCCTTCTCAAATGTGTAGCCTTTAAAAATGATATAAAAACTGCCTTTTGCTCTCTCCAATCAAAATTTATTGAAGTCAAAACTTGTGACATCTGGGAAGCCCACCCTCAATACCCTGGTACTGGTTTTGCTGCTCTACACATAGTAAAAGTCTGCAGTAAGGCCTATAAAGAACATGTGGACAATTATCATAGGGATAATTGGATAAATAAAAGCATTATACTGCCATTCTTAAAAGTTTTTGAGTAATCTAGTCTTGAAATTGCACAGAATTTATTTTTCAATATATAATTTTATGGAACGCTATGTTTCTCTCTTTTGACTTTCACTACCCTGCAGGATTATTTCCTTACTCATAATTTCTGAACTCTGTTTGGTAGTATGTAATGGCTCAAGAGGCTTTTTCTTTTTTTTTTTTTTCCTTTTATATGTACGTGTCCTTCCAGGTTATTAATTATTAGTAACCTTGTATTAAAACTCAGTCCTTTAAACATTCATGCCTTTTGGTAATTCAATTCTTAATATATATTACAAGTATTGTGTGCTACCAGTAATTATATACTGTCTAATGGGTTTTGTGATTGTAGTAATGTCTTAGAGAATCTTATAAAGTCTGAAATTCTAAAACTATAATTTAAATTCTGCTAAATGTACATACATATGTAATAAAAAAATGGAGAAAACTAAGAGCTTGGAACACCACAGGATAAAATGTAAGAAAATTAATTATTAAGATTCACTGTTATAATTTTCAATATAATTTTCAACATGACAAAGAACAAAGATGAAGAGAAAAGTATATCACAAACATTTTAAAATAGTTCACCATCTCTTCAGTCATCATCACAGCTCTCCTTTAGACCCACTCCTGTCTGTTCATTCTTTCTTTTTAAATTGTGGGTAACAGAACTGGACACAGTACTCAGTATATGTTGAAAACAGCAAAGGATAAAAAAGAATTTAAATTCTATGTAATCAAATTCTGGAATATATTGCCATAAAAATGTAGATTGTATTAACAGGTTCTAAAATGGATTCTTACAAATAGCAGATACATAAACAGATGTTAAAGTGAGTGTACGAGAATGCACTTTATATCATCACTATTTTACCAATTGTGGCTAACAGAGTTTACAAGGGGAATGGACTGTAGTAGCCAGACTACTACTACGCTGTTCTGAAATGGCATTTCCCACTGCCATTACTGGAAGCAGGACTAAGTGGATTGTTACTCTGACCTCAAGAACATTTCTTACATTCTTATTTTCATGTAGTTCAAGAGTCCATTTTCTTAATGGTTGTATTCTGTGAGTTTGTGATTGAAAGTCATCCTTCTGCAGTTCTTTGCACGAAGATGGATATTTTCACACAATTCACTATCATACCAGTAGTAAAAAAAGCATAACATACTTTTTGTCCGAGATTGTGTCCTGGTTTGACTGGGAACAGAGTTCATTTTCTTTGTACTCTCTTGTATGTAGTTATGCACCTGCTTTAGGAGAATAACAAAGATAATACACTGATATTTAAGTTGTTGTTGGGCAGCGCTGCACAGAAACAAGGCTGTTTCAGGTTTTCTTTTTTTTTTTTCTTCTGATACTGTCCTGCCAGTGAGGGGGGCTGGGGAGAAACAAGGAGGTGGAAGGGGACAGAGCCAGGACAGCTGACCTAAACTGCCCAAAGGGATATTCCATACCATATGACATTGTGTGGAAAAATAAATAAAATAAAATAAAATAAAATAAAATAAAATAAAATAAAATAAAATCTATAAAACTGAGGGGAGATGGCTAGGGAGCTGGCTAGTCACTGACCAGTGAGTGGTAAGCAATTACATTGTGCATCACTTAGCATTAGCAGTATGAATAAAATATTAGAGCAGGAAATATTGCTAGAACCACAGCCTTAAAATATAACATTAAAAGCATTTTAGGCATTTATTAGAAAATACACAGGCACAGTCAATAGACCTTGTATTGTTAGAAGATTCTTTAAAGTTAGTGAGTAGATCCGTCCATTTTGGTCTCACTGTTTAAAGAAAGCTCTGATGCTAGGTTAAATGGTTTCAGAAAATATTCTTTCCCTGGAGAATACAATGAAACTGCTTACTGTTCACCATTTCTATGGCAGAACACATCCCCTTGAGAAAAATATTAATTTATTATAAGATTTATATTATTAAAATATGAATTACAAAGGTTGGTCTTCCTTGACTTTGGACAAAAACACGATTTTTTTTTTAGAGAGAAAGACATCCAGCAGTTCATGAAACTTACTAATTAACAAATAAAATAAAAAAAAAAATAGAAGCTGTTGGGAAAAAAGTATTTCATTCAGAATATGGCTTGTATGGCTTTGCTCATCCCAGTGTTTGATGCCTTATTATTTCAAAACAGGATTAAGTAAAATGTTCAGCTATCTAGTATTAGATAGGCTATTTTTAGTCCAGATATGAAGAAAAAATAATGAATATATCTGCTTTCCACCCATAAAAATAAGACTAGAAAAACAAGTTCTCATGTAATATTTTTGGTGATTTAGAGCTTAATATTCCTATCTGAAGATCATCCTCATGTTATCCATTTATCTATTTAGGTGTCATTTAAAGCAAATGACAGACAGATCATTTTAAAGTAAGTGCGTCATTAATATCTGCAAATATTATACATTTAAAAAACAACTGTAGATGGTGAGACATTGATATACAAAGCAACAGGTTTTTATTTTCATAGAATCATAGAATCATAGAATCTTTAGAGATGAAAGGGATCTTTGAAGGCCATCTAGTCCAACTCCCCTGTAGTGAACAGGGACATCAACAGCTAGGTCAGGTTGCCTTATCTATCTTTGCCTTGAAAGCCTCCAAGGGATGAGGCTTCAACCACATCACTGAGCAACTTGTTCCAGTGCCTAACCACCCTCACTAAAAAATACTTTTTCCTTATGTCTAACCTAAATCTACCCTCTTTGAGCTTGAAACCATTTCCTCTTGTTCTATCACCACAGCCCCTGCTAAAGAGTCTCTCCTCTTCTTTCCTGTAGCTCCCCTTCAGATACTGAAAGGCTGCTCTCAGGTCACCTCGCAGCTTTCTCTTCTCCAGGCTGAGCAGCCCCAGATCTCTCAGCCTGTACTCATAGGAGAGGTGTTCCACTCCATGGACCATTTTTGCGGCCCTCCTCTGGACATGCTCCAACAGGTCTATGCCTTTTTTGTACTCAGGACTCCACATCTGGACGTAGTACTTCAGGTGAGGCCTCACCAGTGCAGAGTAGAGGGGCAACGTCACTTCCCATGACCTGCTGGCCATGCTTCTTTTGATGGAGCCCAGGATATGGTTGGCTTTCTGGGTTGTGAGGGCACATTGCTGGCTCATGTCCAGCTTCCTATCCATCAGTACCCCCAAATCCTTTTTGGTAGGTCTGTGCTCTATCCTTTTGCCCCCCAGCTTGTATTGGAAGTGAGGGTTGCCTCAACCCAAGTCCAAAATCTTTCATTTTAGCATGGACAACCATTTAAATAATACCTATATAATGTTTCTGATACTACTGCTGAAATATTTAAAGTAAAAATCTTTGGCAGTGTCTCCTGATATAGAAAGATACTCTGGACAGGAGTAAGGCAAGATTTTAAACTTCAAGGGATACTTTTAAGCAGTGCTAATTGCCAACTGTTGCTAATATTCAATGACTTTAGAATTAAGCATATAGGTATTTTGAATACTTTAAAAATTCTCTCCTAAGCTGAGATGACTCTGGAAAAGTTGGGCATCAACTGCCTGCTATGTACGTAGATTTTAAATTAAATATTTAAGTGTATTGTCTAGGTCTGTGGGTGAATAAATGGTATGCAAAATCAGTAACTGTCCCAAAAGCCACTCTCAGAAAAGTAGATAAATAGCTGAATAGTTTAAACAGTTAAAACTAATAATAACTCTTTGACATCTGTAACTTCTATGATTTTATGATTGCTATAAAGGTGTTTTAAATGCATTCATTTCTATATAAATTCAGTATGAATATGTCTGTTTATATGCAAATAAATCAGAGTATGAAAATCATTTTTTGAAAAGATGGATCGTTTTTTAAATGTATCTACTAAAATACACTATCATATCTCTGTTCTTTTGATGTAGTAGCTATAATTTAATTGAAAATTTATATGCATATCCTATTGGTTGCTGAGTGTAGCCTAGATAACAAATTCTGTTAACGCAAAATTAAGGATAGCATCAGAATCTTGCAAGCAAAATTCTTTGCAAAAACATCAAGAGTGGTGAAAAAATATAGGGATAGGAACTTCAGTGTTGATGGCAAAATTAACATTTCAAAGTAAGAAAATGTATAGTTAAGACTGCTAATCTACGTAAATACTTTCTCCTTAAATGTTCACTTATATTCCTGTTTTTCCTTTCTTCAAGACATGTTATTCTTGAGTCCAAATTTCCTAAAAGAACCTTAAAAACTCTAAAACTTATGCACTGAGTGTTCACTGTTATGGATTAATGCCAAGCATGTGTCCAACAACATAAAGGCATGGGACAGCTCTCATGTCTAAAAGGTGTCTGTTTTCTGTGAATTGGATCAGCATTTTTCATTACTGATAACATATTACTCTTAAAAGCCACTGGAATTCCCTGTGCTCCTCAAGATTAAGTGGTAGACTCAATTTTATTTTCAGGCTAACATTCCTTCAAATTAAATGCAGCACTGTGAGTATGTTAACCCATGATAAATACTTAGACCTGAAAGCAACTGCTCTTTGGAGAAACCTTTTCTTCCAGAATAAACTATAAATTCTGCCAGAGCAGGATGACTCTGAAAAACAGAGCAAGATAAACAAACAAACCAAAAAAAAAAAAAAAAAAAAAAAGAGATAAGGTTCTTCTCACTTCAGTCATATAAAAGGAAGTCCTCTAAATAGAGAGTCCTTCTACACTTAATGAATCATCTTCAGGGAGTAAATGATAACGTAATATTAAAGGTACCATGGAGTGAACTGCTGAATCTTTGCTCAGAGAGTCTCCAACTTGCACCACAACCTCGTTCAGTCAAGTTCTGAGTATAGCCAAAGATATTCTGCTTGGTAACACTCATAATGGATAATGTTTTCCTAGTGTCTGACTGGAATTTCCCTTTTGTCGGTTGCTTTTTCTCCAAGCAGAATGCATCTCCCAGAAAGCCTGGCTCTGTCTTTTCAGTATGTTTCCATTAAGTAGCTGAAGTTAAAGTATCTGCTTCTTCTACCCTTCTACAGGTGAAAAAAACAATAGCTTTCTTAGTCTCTACTGAGGAAATCCACCACATATTACAGACCTCGCAAGACCTTGGTGGCCCTCCACTCGACTTCCATGGATTCCAATGTTTTTTGGGGAGGCATAGCCCCAAAACAGGCACATCACTCCAGATGTGATCTCAAAAGTGTTGAAGAAAGAAAATTAATCAGCACCTTCACCCTACTGGTAAAGCATGCTGAAACAGACATACAGCCAGTCTTCTTTGCTGCAAGAGCACGCTGCTTGTTGAGTCACATTCATGTTGTCCACCAAGACCACAACACTCTGCAGAAGTGTTATTTACTCACCAGCTTGGGGTTACTATATCCCAGATGCAGGACTGCATTTTCCTTGGCTAAAGCTAATGATGTCTGCATCAATACATTTCTCCAGCCTTCAGCCCTTAGAACAACAATTCTAATCCTCTGCACTCCATCATCTATGTCCATAATAAGAACATTAAATATTATTCATCTTGGTACAGATCCCAATGAATACCGGTCGTATCCTTTGGAAAGTTGGATCTTTTACAACTGACCACAACACTGAGCTGTTACTCCTGGTAACTTTACAGTCTATGCAGTTCATTTCTCACTCTTTGAAGAGTGCTTTGAACTTAGGTGTACAGGGTCTGGCTGGGATGGAGTTAACTGTGAGAAACGAGCGTATTAGGTTTCTTGCATCTTTGAAAATTTCATTATGTGCACATACATTGCTCATACACAACAGAATATAATAGATTTAATAATATCTGTATTTAAAAATAGTTATCTTAACCTTCTTCTAGGGGACTGAAGCAAGCTTATCACCCTTTTTGATACCCAACCCATTATCTATGTGAAACACTGCCTTGCTTTTTGAGGTAGGATCTCTCATGAAACATAAGTACAAGCTTTAGGCTGATGGTGTGTTAATTGCCTCACACCTCTTTGGGCTAAAAGAACATGTATGCATGAAGGTTTTTTATTGTAATGATTTAGCATTGCTAATAGTAGTACCACTCAATCTGTAGATTAAAAAATGAACAATCTCCAAGTTAAAGTTGAAACAAAGACTTCTTTGTTTTGATTATAAAATTATAAAGTAAAACAGTTTGGATGAAAAAAAAACAGACAGCAGGTTAACTCAGCTCCCTTTTAGAAAGAAATACGTGAACCTTTGAGAATTCCAGGCTCAAATATATTTCTTAATAGATGAGAATTATGACTTTTCCCGTAACTTAGTTGCAAAGTGACTATCTAATAATTTATCAGCAGGAACTAATGAACTCCCATACAGTGTACCATTTCATTCAGGCTAGAAAAATATACACTAAATTGAAAGTCATCTGAACAGTCTATATTCAAAGCACAAGTGAAAGCTTAAATATGAAGCTGATATACAAACTTAACAAACTACGTATTTCAATACACTGATTATTATAAAACAGACTGAGAAATACTGAAATTGCCACTTCCTTACAATATTCCATTTACTTTAATACATTGTCTCAGTACTGCATTGATATAAAGATGTTTGAAAATGATGCCTGTAATCTACATTTTTGATCTGTTTAAAGAGCTGCTGGCTTCAGCAGAACATTAATGCAAATCTAATGTACCTGCTGGTATGATTAGCTGAATCAAATGATGGCATTTAAGTAACACCTAAATAATCTTAATTAGGATCTTCAGCTCATCTTAGCACTTGGAACTCTACAGATGGATAGTCTTAATTATCAGCCTTTTGATTAGGATAACAGCTCTAATCAAGATGATGTGGTTCTGATAGACAGCATATCAGTAAATTAATGACTGTTGTTAAGAGGAAAACATAACTGAAAAACAAGAGCTGTCTGCTCTCTGGAACATGGTAAAAGAATAAAGTCTACTGTATGTGAGGAAATTAATGTTTTGTAGGAAGAACATAAGTATTCACATTTGGTATGTGTGGAATTGAGCCAATAATAATGCCTACTCCCAGTTTTCTCCATTCTACTCCCCCACATCAAATGTGGCTATGTAAGTTCTCTCTTGCACAGTCACAAATCATGAGTAATGAAAATTAGTTTATAAACATTCCTTTTTGACACCCTGTGATTTTATGAAAGTCCAATGGACACAGGGCATTTGAACCAGTGCCAGTGAAAAGGTTCCATATGTAAGTAAAATTAACAAACGACTTGTTAGTGGGTGCTGTTCATTTGAAAGGGAGGTTATAAATTTAAAAGTATTGCTAGATCACAAGAAATACAAAACCATATATGAAAATGCAACACTTTCTTGAAGCCAAGCTACAGGGTGTAACTTCCGTTTCTGAGATATTTCATCATTCTCTGCTGGAAAAAATTATGTAAATGTTGGACTAATTAAGATACCATGATGGAATATAGCAAAGTGTTTGTTATCCAATATCCAGATATTACAATATGAGTCAAGTGTTTCAAAATAATGGTTTAATTAATCCTAATGAAGACAATCATATATCATATTTATATATATCATGAACTACATAGACTGCTCTGAAACTAATGCCTCGGATACAAATACGGATACAACGAGCACAATAACACTATTTGATAGAGCAGATTCTCAACTATAAAGTTACCTATAAAAGCCTGCATACCATGTACATAAAAATCTGCACTAACAGAGGTGACCCACTGCCTCGCTGTCACCACAAGAGAAATGCAACACCAACAGCCTCACTGTGGTCAAACCCACTGTTTGGTCTGCATAAACATTCAGCATGCATCAATGAATGTCAATGGGTGCAATTTTTTCTGCATGGAGTAATTCAATTACAAACCTTTGCTTCATATGCATTTCCATGTCAGACACTATTTTATCAGGCTGCCCCTCTGCTGCCATCTGTTTCACGGCAACAAAATGTATCAGTATATTGGCAGGAAAGTTGAACTTTTACTCTGATACTACCAACATCCACCTCTGACATTATAGGCCAACACAATAAAATAAGAGACATTATTTTCAGAGCAACCCTTGTATTTCTAGGAGTTATTTTGTATTAGCAAATGAAGATTATTTAAATGTCAGCTGTTATGCCTAGTCCAAATAATTATATTGGATGATGTCTCATTTCCTGATGACTGAGACCTAAGGTGGAAAAAAAATAGTCTTCTCTTAAAATGAGTATCTTGGTCTTCTCTTTCAGATGCCTTCCAATTTCCTTGCTGAAACAAACAAACATCAACATCATAGCTTTAGAGGGGAAGTAAAAGGAGTGAAATCACAACAAAATCAAATGTGCACTGAGAGAAAAGTCAGAATGAAAGTGGAATTTATTATCTTGAAATGAAAGAGAGGTATGTTTTGAGGGAGGAAATAAGGAGGACAAGAAAACTGCATGACTTAAATAGCAAAATTTATGACAGTGCCTTATATATGTTGACTTATCAATGTATTATTTTTAGTATTGAAAGAATTTGGTAGTGAGAGAATACTTAGGGATTTGTACTTTTATAGTTTATATTCAGGGAACATTGATAAATCCATTCTACCTCTACAAATCTTGAATGCAAAACAAATACTGTACAGGGAATTACGTATCTTCTGTAATGAAGCTAACATGACATATCATGATATTTAATGTATTTACCTATAAGATTAAATGACCCGAAAAATACCCAGTTTGGACGTGTTAAGTGAAAGGTTTTCAGGGATAAGTGACAGTCAAAAATGTGTTTGAGTATCTCTCAAAGATACTTTCAAAGAATTTGAAAATACTGGCACTAGCATCAGATGGCACTCTGCCTTAAATAATCTTTGGAAGAAGTAATAACGAAGACTTATCATGTTCTTGATCAAATGAATCAAACAATGGAAGACCTCCTGCTGAAAATGTAGGAGAGCAATTAGAGTAACCTAAGAATGCTTAAAGAATATGAACAATCGTTAAAGAATGTAAATGCTTGCTATTGATTTAAGATGTTAAATAAACAAAGACTTGACAGATTTATACGAAACATCAAGTCAAAGAGCCTCATACAAATTGTATACAACTTATTAACTTTATTTACTTGAGATAAATTTATTTAAAATATATATATATTTTATAGTCCGAGTAATTTCATGCACCTGTCCCTCCTCCCTCATAACCCTTTCCCATCCAGTCCACAGGGGCTGAAGAGAAATAATGCAAAATAAACATTTTTATTCTGTAAGATGAGACAAAATCAGAAGTATATAGCAAACTTCTGATGCATACAAACACACTACAGCTAGTAACTAATTAAAAGGAGCACAAATAGAAACAAAACTTTTATTTCAGCTACAGAATATACACATAGGATTTCAGTACAAGAACATTTAACTCACTGTTGCAAAAAAATTTCATTCTACTGTATTCCCATCTGACTCTAAGCATGGTACTTTGAACCAATGCATATTTTCTAACATTTAAAGCCATAGAATCGTCTATGTTGGAAAAGACCTTAAAGATCATCAAGTCCAACTATCAATCTGACCTACAAAGTCCCATCACTAAACCATGTCCCTTAGCATCACATCCACACATCTCTTAAACATCTCCACAGATAACAACTCTACCACTTTGCTGGGCAGCCAGTTCCAATACCAGACCGCCTCTGTTATGACAAAATTCTTTCTTATGTCCAGACTAAACCTATCCTTGCACAATTTGAGGTTTATTTTCCTTGGTTTCTATCATTTCCCACTTGAGAAAAGAGACCGACACCATCCTGCCTGCAGACTTGATTCAGCTATTTGTTGAGAGTGCTGAGGTCTCCCCACAGCCTCCTTTTCTCTAGACTAAACAAATCCAGTTCCCTCAGTTGCTCCTCACAAGTCATGTTTCCCTTCAACAGTTTCCATGTTCTTCTCTGCACAGGCTCAAGAAACTCAACGTCTTTTTTTTAGTCAGTAGTCCAAAACAGAACATAATATTCAAGGTGCAGTCTCACTAGTGCTGCAAACAGAGGAACTATCACCTCCCTAGTCCTGCTGGCAACGTTATTTCTGATTGTTGTGGTTTAACACATCAGGCAGATAAGTGTCACACAGCTGTTTGCTCACTCCCCCAACTCCCAGTGGGATGGAGTAGAGAACTAGAAAGAAAATAAAGTATAACTCACGGGTTGAGGTAAAAACTATTTACTAAGACAGTAGAGGAAAGGAGAAATAACAGTAATAAAGATTAATGTACATATCTTTACAAAACAGATGATGCATAACACAGTTTCTCACCATCTGCCAACTGATGCCCATCCAGTCTGCTAGAAGTGGATGCCTCCCTTAGCCAACTTAGTTTTTACTTGATGTCATATGGTATTGAATATCTTTTTGGCCAGTTTAGGTCAGCTATCCTGGTTCTATCCTCTCCCAGTTCTGTGTACTTCTAGTCTCCTCACTTGCAGGACAGCACAAGAAGCTGAAACATCCTTGGCTCTGTGCTGTACTGCTCAATAACAACTAAATGTAGGTGTGTTGTCAACATTATTTTTCTCCTAAATTGAAAATATAGCATCACACCAGACACTATGAGGAAAATCAGCTCTGACCCAGATGAAGCCGTGACAGTGGTGCAGGCCAGAGTGGCCTTCTTGTCCATTTGGGCACACTGATGTCTTATGTTCAGTTGACTGTCAAACAACACCTGAAGCATTTTTCTTCTGGGAAACTTTCCAATGACTCTTCCACAGCCCTATGCCATTGCATGGGGTTGTTATGAATCAAGAGCAGGACCTGACATTAACCCTTGCTGAATATCATACAATTGGATTTGGCCCACTGATCTATCCAGACCCCTCAGCAAAGCCTCTTGAGCCTCAAGAAAATCAACGGTTCTATTTAACTTGACACTGTCCACAAGTTTACTGAGGGTGCACTTGGTCTTCTCATCCAGATAACTGATAAATATGTGAAATTATTTAGCTGTCTCTAAGATCAAGACCTGGGGGATGCCACTGGTGACTTGCCATCAACGTTTAACTCCATTCAATGTGACACTTTGAGCCCAGCTTTCTAGCCAGCTCTTCAACTGGCAAACTGCCCAAGCCATGAACAAGCAGCTTTTCCAGGAGAATACTATGGTCAACAGTACTAAAAATGTGCTAAAATTGAGGTACATAACATCCACAGACTCTATATATACATATATACCCTCATCTATACATAGAATGATAGAATGGCTTGGGTTAGAAGGGAATTTAAAGATTATGTAGCCCCAAAAAAACTGCTATGGGAGGGTTGCCATCCACTAGATCAGGCTGCCCAGGGCCCCATCCAGTCTAGCCTGGAACACATCCAGGGATGGGGCATCCGCAGCTTCTCTGGGAAACCTGTTTCAGTGTTTCACCCTCAGAGTAAAGATGTTCCACCTAACATTTAACCTAAATCTCCCCTCTTTTAATTTAAAGATGTTTCCCCTTGTTCTATCACTGTATCCTCATGTAAAAAGTTGGTCTCCCTCCTGTTTATAAGCCGCTCTCTGATACTCAAATGTATGTCATCTTGTCACGAAAGGAAATCAGCTTAGTCAGGCAGAATCTAATCTTCATAAACTCATGCTGGCTGCATCTGATTACTTACCTGTCTCATATGTACCATGTGGTGGTACCACTCAATAAGACCTGATCCAATAACATTCTCTGGGACAGTCTTCATATTGAAAGGCTCATAATTCATAATTCAGGACTGCTGGTAAATTACTGAGAATGGCTTGATGAGCACTTTGCTAGCTCCTTCAATAAATACCCTCCAATGAATCCTATCCAGCTTCATAGACTTGTGAACGTTCAAAACATGAAGGAGCTCACTGTTTCCCATTGGATTATAAGAGTTTCCTCTTGTTCCTTGTCACCGTCTTTCAACCCAGGGATCAGGGTCCCCTGAGAACAAATGATCATGCTAATAAAGAATGAAACAAAAATGGCATTAAGTACCTAAGCCTAATCCTCAGTTTTTGTTATTATATTTAACCTCACATAAAATTTAGCCTTCAGCTTTTAGAAAAAGGTAGAATAGGGGAGACAAAAGGATTGTAATTACCATTTCCTCTTTTTCTTAGGAACAAACTTTTTAATATGTATAAGTTATATAAAATTAAAATGGGTTATAAGAAAGTGAAGAGTATTGAGTATGTACGTTCCTAAAGGGAGTAAGTTAGCAGTTTAAAAATTGAAAATATTTAAATTAGTTTAAGAATTTAAAAAAAAAAAATAGTTAATATTTTTAACATGCTGAACAGAGTAATCGAAATCATAACATCATACAGATTTAACTCTGCTAGTGATAATATTTGAATAAATATTAATGTAATAATATTTTTGTATGTTATTAAGGTGTTTCATAATTCCCTTGCCTAGAAAATATGTATACTGTAACTATAATACTTGGAAGATTTGCTTAAAACTTCAGTACTCAGTGGTCCAGCATCTTCTACTAAGCACCCTTAAACATACTAAGTCTGAAATATACTTAAATGAACATTCAAAATATTCTGATCCCAAGACTGCAAGAAAAAAATAATGTCTGAATATACATTAAAATTCCATGTTGGCTAAATTTCATCAAGCTCCTGTTGATTCTCTGCTTACCTGATACATTTGCTTACCTTTTTTTCTTTTTTCTTTTTCTTTATGGAAGGATGGAAGGATAAATACTTGATATACTGAGAAATTAGTTCAAATTCAAGAGTTTCTCTTCAAGAGTTCAAATAGGCAGCAGGCAATTTTTCATGCATCAGTGAGAAAGACTTGTAGTGTTTCCCAGTATGACACGCTCAGTCACATATAGGCAGCCAGCTTAAAATCCAAATCATTTTTCTCCTTTTCCCTTTTGTCTTTCATATCAAGTAAGGAAAAAGCAAGAAACTGAAATTCTTTACAATCTCTGTTGAGACTGCAAAGTTTGAGCTAAAATGGTTGAGCCCAGATCTGAATGATGCATATAAAATTATCAACTACTGTCCAAATTGAAAAATGTTCCTTTGCTATAACTACATACTATGTTATGTAATAATATGTTGTGTTAACATTATAATAATAATGTTGCAGCACTAGATGTGGGCACTGTGATCAGTAGCAGCCTTAGGTATGACACTGTGATATTAATGCTATCTTTAGACAGCAGATGCAATGTATATCTGTCCAGAAACAATTCTATTTCAGAAGACAAATATATAAATATAAATAAAAATTTTAATTTCAAAAATAAAATTTCAAATATTTTTTTCCTTTTTAACAAAACTAGGTCCTTAATTTAATTTTCTATATATATGCATAAAAAGATTATATACATAAGTTGCTCTGAAAGTAATCCCTCCTTTTTAATTCCATGGAAACAGCAACAGATACCAAAAGCAAAATAACACTATTTGATAGACAAAATCTCAGCCACAAAATATTATTTTCCCACATAGTCACCACCATTACCTATGCATTTTTGTCAGTCATTAACAAAAGCTTGTATGCCGCACTCATAAAAACCTGCATGGCCATGTGGAATGTGACTTTTCTTTCACATCTCTGTCACCACTGCTGAAATGCACCACCCACCACCTCACTGGGCTCACATCCACTCTTTGGGCTCCATAAATGTTCAACAAGCATCGATGAAAGTCAGTGGATGTAATTTTTTCTCTTCATCATATGCACTTCTGTGATAGGCGCTATTTCATCAAATTGACTTATTCAGTTCCTGTGAAACTGAATTTGCTGGTTTCAATTAATCAGCCTTTTCAGCCAAAGAAATACTCATAAAACTATGTTCATAAAAATTCATAGATATTGTAATATAGAAAATTTTGTACTTTAAGAACTGAATATTCATTAATAATCTCTAATAATAAGTCAAACTACTCATCCAAAAC
Source organism: Pavo muticus (assembly GCA_016647715.1). Classification (NCBI taxonomy): domain Eukaryota; kingdom Metazoa; phylum Chordata; class Aves; order Galliformes; family Phasianidae; genus Pavo; species Pavo muticus. The sequence goes on along the minus strand of JACDJE010000268.1, from coordinate 1,124,313 downwards.
TAATTATAAAATCAACTATTTCAGCGCAGTTAGAATAATGTGGATAGGCATGATGACTACCGACTTTACACTTGAAAACTAGTGACAGTATTCCTATTCATAAAATTTCAAATTAATAAAATATTTTGTAAAATATATCTAGAAAATATTTTGATACCCTCAGGGAGATGACATACAATAAAATAGACTTTTTTTTCCTGCGTCTTTTCACTTGAAATGTAAAAAGTGCCAGTTGCATCGGTTTTCATTTAATTTCTCAATTTAAATCAGGTACATATATATATATATTACAAAAGTCTTCCTAGTGCTGTGGTTGATGCCCTGTCCCTGGATAATTTCAAGGTGAAGCTAAATAAGGCCCTGGGCAACTTGATCTCATTGTGGATATCTCTGTTAATTTCAGGGAAATTGGGTAATGTGGCCTTCAGAGGTCCCTTCCAACTTTAAGATTCTATGATTCTGTAGGACTTCTCAGTTTTGACTGAGAAGAAGTCAATTGACTGTTGAACTAGCTTGTCAAATTTTTAGCTCGTACAGGTGCTGATTAATTTATAATTAAGCCAGAGGGGAAATTAAAAAAAAAAACCTGCGCAAAAAACAGCAACAATTTAAAAAACACAAACTACACTTATTTAACACTGAAGGAAGTTTCAGAATAAAATGATTCTGAATTTTAGACATTAGAATAATAATCTTGAGCATGTAGACCTTCACACTTATTGATTACAATGTCTATGATAACAAGCTGTTAACAGGGTGGATTTAGAGTGTCAATCATCAAGCAGTCAGTTATATCAACAACTAAATGATTCTTCAAGTAAGCTGTAGAAGATAATCTGAATAGGGTTCAGGTTCATTTTATTTGTTTGGCTTTTTGGGGGCGGAGAACAAGACATATTAGTTGTAAAAAAAAAAAAAATCTCACATTATTAAAGCCAGGGATTTTATTGTCATTGAATGAAAGCCCACAACTAATATCAGATACTAAGATATATGCTTAATATCAAAGAAAGGAGTCAGATAAGTCATTCAGTGACTGGGAGAAATGAAAGCATATCCTTCCCTATCTGCAGATGTTCAAAATCACAGTACCTAAAAGAATGAACAAAACACCAGAAATTACACCTTGTTCTAGAGCCAGCAGGTCCAAGCCACAACCTGTGGGCAACATGCAGCCCTGGGCAGATAGTGGCCCCACAAGATTGTAAACTTTTAGCATTTCTATGTGATTTTTAGCAATATCTTTAAGATGTAATTTCTACATAGCTTGAGCTACGTAGGTGACAACAGATCACTATGAAAAGAAGGACCCACTCTTCTCTCTCTGACTCTCATATCCACCACACACACTCAGTCAAATTAAAATCCATGTGTATTATGTGTTATATGTGCTTTTGCTATTTGGTGAGTAAAATACAGTGTTTACCTCTATTTCAACCTACCTACATGTGTGTGTGCCTGTGAAGACATGTTTTTAGTTATTAAGCAGACGTGTAAATTTTCTTATGTAATTGTTAAACTTGGACTTGTGTTACTTCGTAAAACAATTTAATAAGTTAACACATTCACCATGGAAATATCCAGAATATTTGCTCAGTGCTGTCAAATTTTGTAATTTTCAGCATCTTAAAATCTGACAAAGAATATAAAATAATTTTCTTATTTAAGAGAGTTAAACAGGCATCTTCAAGGTGAAAATCAGCTTTACTTTGCTATTTTTTAAAACACAACAGTGTTTGAAATAAAACTTAATTTATGACAAGCTCAAGTTATGACAAATAATTTTATACATTTTGATTTGTTGGCTAACCACATTCTTGTGAACAGTGGAAAATACACAAACTTGCTTTCCATTTTAATAAAGGAATTTGAGAGTAGGTTTCAAGATTTCTGAAAAAAATGATAAATTTTTTTGGTGTAATTGCATCTCCAGTTATGGTTGACATAAATACATTACCTGCAGATTTTTAAATGGAATGTATAGACTTGTAGTCAGACATTCAATTCAAATTAATGAAAAGATCATGACTCTTTATTAGATTTTTATAGGACCTATCTTACCAGAGAAAGATATCTCTTGATTCACAGTCATTCCTTATTCTTGTCATCACTTTTTGGCATTATGTACATTAGCGGAAACTTTTTTCAAGGATGAAGCATAGGAAGAGTAAAATTAGATAAAAAAATCTGATGTACATCTTGAGAACTAACTAAGAATTGTAGCCAATTAAAGAAGACACTGAAGTTTCACAGAAACAAGGTCAAATTTCCCACTAGCTTTTTTGTTGTTGTTGTTTGTTTGTTTTTGTTGCCCATATTTTTGTGAGCATATATTAAAAAATAAGTTTCACTACAGGCAAGGCTAAAGGTTAGACATCCATGGTCTAGAGAGCTGCTGAGGCAGCATAGATACTCAATAAATACAGTGTTTACTTAGGAGAATGAAGAGTGGAATTTTAACTTCCTTTTAGAAAAGAGCTTAAGCCACAGGTCTTTCACTAAGACTAACACATACTATATCTTCTAATCACTAAGTAGGTATATAAAGGAGAAGTTTCAGTCTCTTCCCTTCCAATAATTCATACATTTTGTTATGAGTCTTGTTAGGAGTCAGCATTAGGAATCCAGCTAGAATATTCTGGACATGCTGCTTGTGCTCCTTGTTGTGTTTGTGCTCTTCACAGATGTAGTCTGCCCCTTCTGCCCCCTGTCTCATGGCAACAAAATGTAATGGAATATTAGTGGATAGGTTCAGCCTCTTCTGCCAGACCGTCATCTGCCTCTGACACTATGGCCATGCACAGTCATTACGCCACAAAGTGAAGAGCATCTCAATCAGCTCATCTGAGCAAGTCACCTAATGGTGGTGACTATGTTGAAAAAGAGTGTTTTGTAGCTGAGAATTTACTCTATGAAATAATGTTACTTTACTCTTTGCATCTGTTGTACATTCCATGGAAATAAATAGGAGGCATTATTTTTATAGTGAACTACATATAGTATGCTTCTATTAAATGTAACGATCTACTTTGAAATCAGCTCATTATCAGACAGAAATTTTTGTTCAGTAAAATGGTAAGAAAAATAATTCAATTTTTTGTCAAAATTATTCATAGCCAAAAATTATTCATGACCAAAAAACTGAAATTCACTGGCCAATTTATTAATATTCTCTTATGTTTATACCTGATTTAAATAATCCTTTCTTGTTCAGTCTCCCCATACCAATTGCTATTTTCTCATTCAGATTACAAATATTTTGTGCAGACAAGCATTTTGTAAAAGATATGTATGCATGTATTATAATACACTCTGTAACAATAATACTTAGTATCTATTTTCTGTTGTTAATTACCTTGTCAAGCTTGCTTATCCAAAGAGAAGATATTATTCTATGATACTATGATCTACGCAATGGCAAAGAAAATGGTCAAGGAAAGAAACTGCAGGTCCTGTAGGGAAAGGAGCATCATTATTAAAGGACAATACAATTGCTTTGGAGACAAATATTTAAGAAGCTAGGACTTCCTTAACTCTTTCTGAAATGTATCCTTTTTTTTTTGTACTCTATTACCCAGTCAATGAGACTACTGCTATTTTGTACAATAACTGGATCAAGTACTCTTGTGAAAACAATATATCATCAGAAACAATGTTGTCAGTTTTTATTACTGTTTTGAAAATAAATCTATCTGTCTTATAATTTAAATTTATCAACATATTTTCTTTTTCATTTTTCCATGTCTGTGCTTACCACTTTCAATAAATATTAATCAAATCTTTTTCTGGGTTTTTTTTCTGTCAAACACTTTCCCCATAAGAGTGGATGCAGTCTAACACGTGAGCTGGACAGCACTGTCCAATATTTAATTTAGATCCATTTTGTGATACCATATCACTAACTGTGCAAGACCTGTTAACATATTTATTATGGTTTAAGTTGCCACGCAGCAAGTGCTCTCTAACTATTTAACCACAAATTTTTAGCAATTCCCCTGAGTTTCACTTGATTACTTTTAGGAAAATTCCTTGGGTACACATCTCTCTTCTGTATGTAGACCAATAAATCCATACTAGCTGGCAAAAATGTAGTCCAGAAGTATTTCCATGTCCTATCCATTAAGCAAAACTGTCCATCATAGCTATAGTACACAATTTAAAGGAGGGTATATGAAAGATGCAGAAAGTAGTGTGGAACAAAAAATAAATGAGTGAAACTGCTGCCGAAGAAATAGAGCAAGGAACATAAAAGGAGTAGTGCTATATCATATCCTAAATCAGCTTGAATATATTGCATAACTAACCAGATACTTATAACACAGCATTTTAACAGTCCAATTTTTATGTACTGAGTTGTTCCATACTTCTTGCATTTGTAAATGTTATTCATATTGGAAAAGGAAGACAACTATTTCCTTCTGATATGATTTGTCAAAAGTTGGCAGACAGCAGAATATTTCCAATTTATGATCCAAATTGTTATCAAATTTAAGTGTAAAGTTCAAATCAGCTAGGAAATAAAGAACATAAAATGTTTCTCTTTAAAATCCAATAAATAATATTTACAATGATGCTCTTTTCCAAGGTGTTAACAAAAATTGATTATTTATTACAGAAAACACTTCTATATATATATGAAATTGTACTACATTTCCATATCAAGGTTTTATAGGTGCAGTACCTATAGCTCATGACATGCAAAGTTTTAGTTTAACTTACTGTCAGGGAAAGACTGGAAAGAGTACACAGTATAAAATATCACGGTGTTTTATTATATTATATCATGACACATATTTAAGATTATACTTCAAATTATTACTAAAATAGTAAAATATTCCCTGATAAGATATAAAGTAGTGCTTAGTCAGAAATACCATTTTTACTGCACATATTTAGCTTGAAATATCAACTAGCTCCTTAGAAGAGTTTGTTGTTTCATGTAGTCATTCCTTTTATTCCACAATCATGTTTTATTGATGCAACTATTTACTACAGGCTACCTATATTCACCTTTCAAATAACCAAGTAAATCCGTGAAATTATCATATTTTTACATCTTATAGTTTAATAATTTGTATAGAACAAAATAACAAAATGGTTAGAAGGAATCTTTAGAGACCGTCTAGTCCAATGGCTGGCTAAACAATAGCAGATACAACAGGTTGTTCAGGACCATGTAGACATGGCTTTTGGAGGCTTTTGAAGTCACCCAGGAAGGGAAACTATAAAACCTCTTTAGGCATCCTTTGAAAGGGCTCTGTCATCCATATGATACAGAACTGCTTCCTGATGTTCAGAGGGAACCTCACGTGTTCTTGTGTGTGCTGACTCTTGTCCTATCACTAGGAATTGCTGAAAATAACCTAATTCCAATTTCTTTACCCCCTTATCAGGTATTTATATGCATTGATAAAATCCCCCCGAGCCTCCCTTTCTCCAGGCACCCAGCTCTCTCAGCCTCTCCTCATACATTAGATGCACCAGTCCCTTCATCATTTTTGTGTCCCCTCTTTGGAGTCTGTCCAGTAGCTCCATATTTATTGCACTGAGGAGCCCTGAACTGAACAGAGCAGTATAGATGTGGCATCACCAGTGCTGCATAAGTAAGGAGGTAAGAATCATCTCCCTTAACCTGCTGCCAAAACTCCTAATGCAGCCTATGATGTTGTAGGCTTTCATTGTCTCAAAGACACATTGCTGCTTTATAGTCTACTTTTTTCCACCAGGACAAAAGAGGACCTTCTCTGAAAATCTGTTTTCCATTCAATTGGGAACCTGTGCTGTTAAATGAGATTATTCCTCCTCATGTCCAGGACTTCAGACTTCCCCTTGCTGAAATTTATGAGACTTGTGCAAGCCCTGTCACGGACCTTATCTAGTTTGTTGAAGTAAGTCCAAGCAGCGGCACAGCCCTCCGGTATATTAATCACTCCTCGTAGCTTTATCATTTGTAAATATTTTTAGGACTCTGTCCCATATTCTAGGACACTTATGAAGAAAGACTGGACCCAGTGTTAATTATTACTCCTTAAAAGAAATCTTACTAGTAAAAGCAGGAAAATAAGATATCAAGTATCTTGGCCTTTTCTGTACATTTTTCTCCAGGTACCCTGCCCACAGAATGGCACAGAATGGCACAGAATGGCCCGGGTTGGAAGGGACCTCAAGGATCATGAATCTCCAACCCTCCTGCCAGGCAGGGCCACCAACCTCCCCATTTAATACTACTCCAGGTTGCCCAGGGCCCCATCCAACCTGGCCTTGAATACCTCAAGGGACAGGGCATTCACAACCTCTCTGGGCAGCCTGTTCCAGCACCTTACCACTCTCATAGTAAAGAACTTCCCCCTGACATCAACCTAAATCTTCCCTCCCTCAACTTAAATCCGTTTCCCCTCGTCCTGCTGTTATCTACCCTTTCAAAGTATTGACTTCCCTCCTGTTTATAGGCTCCCTTTAGGTACTGAAAGGCTGCAATTAGGTCACCCCGCAGCCTTCTTTACTCCTAGCTGAACAAGCCCAATTCCCTCAGCCTGTATTCATAAGAGAGGTGCTCCAGCCCCCTGATCATCTCTGTGGCCCTTGTCTGGACCCTCTCCAACAGCTCTCTGTCTTTCTTGTACTGGGGGCTCCTGACCTGGACACAGTACTCCAGATGGGGCCTCACAAGAGCAGAGTAGAGAGGGACAGTCGCCTCCCTGTCCCTGCTGGCCACCCCTCTTCTGATGGAGCCCAGGATACCATTTGCTTTCCAAGCTGCAAGAGCACACTGCTGGCTCATGTTAAGTTTTTCATCCATCAGGACCTGCATATCCTTCTCTGCAGGGCCCAATTTAGCTGTAGACCTGCATTTTTCCTTAGGCTTCTTTTTGATCACAATACAAATGCCTTTTCTGTTGGCCTTCACATTCCTTGCCATATCCAACTCCAGGTATATTTTGACTTTCCTAATCCTATTCCTACATACTTGAATACTATTTCTCTATTCATCCAGAGACACCTGCATCTGCTTCCACATCTTGTACACTTCTTTTTTATGTCTGAGTTTAGTGAGGAGTTCCTTGTTCATGCATGCAGGCTTCCTGATACCTTTGTTTGTTGTAAGCTGATTGGGATTGATCACCCTTGAGCTTGGTGCAGGAGACTCTTGAAAATCAACCATATTTCTTCTTTTCAGGGCCATATACCACGTGATTCTTACAAGCAAATCAGTAGACAGACCAATGGCTTCCCTTCTGAAGAGCAGAGTTGTAGTCTTGTTTTAGCCCAGCTTTCTCTTTGCAGAGCCTCAATAACACAACCAGTCAGTGTTGCCAAAGGTGCTCCTGATCTCCACATTCCTTTCTGGTCCTTTCTTGTTTGTAAATATGGATTCCAAAACACCACTTCTAATTTCTTAGTCAATTCCATTAGAAAGTTTTCAACAGTGCACTTCTGTAACCTCCTCAACTGCTTGTGCCCTACTTTGTGGAGCTTCATGCATCTGTCTGAAAAATGAATTATTTACCTTTTCCTGATCAGAAACTTACCACACTGTCACCCATGTTAGTCTTCCTGATTTCAGTTGTCTAACAACCTATCCCTAGGTGGTGCTTCAGCAATTTCTGCTGCTTTTTCATATAAAAAGCAGCTTCACCTTCTCACCTGTCAATGTCTTCTATAACATTGCTTTCATTCATCAAATGCCCTGGTGATTACACTTTATATACTAATCACATTCATCAAACATTTGTCCTCAAGATAAAACATTTTCCTCTGATCTTTAACAAAAATGAAAACATCTTAGATATATCTATTCAGTGCAAAAATACCATATTTCTTACAGATCATGAGCAAGAAAAATGTTAACTTCTTCATTGATTAATTAATTAAATTACACTAATTAAAAATATAAGCCATATAAGTCTCAGAACAAATTCTGAATTAATGAAATTCCTAATTATTTGTAATACATTGCATTTGTGGTTCAAAGACCTGGCTGTAAAAACCAAAATAGTAACAATGCAAGAATTACCAAATAGAAGTCTTCCTGTTCTTATCTTCCTCCTAATTCTTTGTTCTCAAATTAGTATTTGTTTCTAATTGTTGCTGGTTTTGCTTTTTATTTTATTTTGTTTTATTTTTCCAAAATACTTTCATAATACAGGTGAAAGAGTGACACTCTTTTGCTCCTTATTGTGTATATACTGTGATTTGTATTTATTTTTGCTCATTTTCCATGCGTTGTCATTTTCTAGAGCTAGAAGTAACCCTGCTGTTCTTGTTACCTCTCAGATTACAAAAGCATTTTAGATCTCGTATAGTTATTCAGATCGGTAAATGAAATGTCTGATATTGAGGCCTTATCGGAAGCAATGTAATTTAGAGTCATTCAACCTTTCCTCTGATATAGCATAATCTTGAGATGAAAAAGTAGGGCCAAGTTCCACAGATTTACAACATCCTTGCTGCTTTCAAGATTGAAGATATTTTTATGTTCACAGGCAGCTACTTTTACTGTCCCAATTTAGCATATTAAACTCCTACTAAAGAGTCCATAATATACAGTGCTATTGAGTATAAATTGTATGTGCTACTTTAAGGATGCATTACCTTTTCCTCTCATCTGACAAATGCAGATCTTATGCAACTAAAAATTTATCTGGTACCCAGAGCACAAAGTAATAACTATTTAAATGAGAAATTTCTTTGGCCTTTGAGAAAACTTCATAATCTCTCATTCATGTTTAAAAATATTTGAATATAACCAGAATGTTATTTGTATCAAACTATACTTGATTTTGCATGTAAAAATTGAAAAGCCCTGCTCCTAGCACAGGGCCTGTTAATGTGAATATTCAAATGGTATTGTTTTCTTCTCCCAGAACCCAGATTTTGTGAATTTTTCCCTTCTTGGAAATAAAATGGTGTAACATAAGAAACATTTAAATGGAGATAATAGAAATTATCCATTATTTTATTTATTTATTTTTTTTTTTTAAGCCTTGAACTACAAGAGTTCGTAGCTTTACATCTCTATTAGGTTTTGCATTTTAAAGTTCTTGCCTAAGAAACTTCCTTTTACAGTGAGTCAGTCTTTACTATGTAATGCACTAACAGTGTGGAGAAATAAGCTGAAATAAGAACTGATAGAATTTTTGGTGAACAGAAAAATAAAGGAGAAGAAAAAAATGAGAGAAAAAAAATGCAATTTAACCAACTCTGCTTTTTTCACGTATTTCTATTTTTTTTTGCAAAGACGAATAACATCTATTTGACTACTTTTTGAATGCAGTATCAAAATACCGTGTCTCTGTTATAAGAAACTTATAACGCAGTGATAAATGTAAAGGATCAAAGGAAAAACACAGGAGAGATATTACTTACTAAATATCACACAGCTGTATGTTGGCAGAAACCCCCAACAGAGCTTGTTTCCTGTCTTGCAGAATGCTGTTCCATCCACTGAATAGCCATGTTTCCAATTAGACATTGCTCTATTCTCTATTGAGAAAAATTAAATGCTTACAAAATGACACACTCCATAGCATCTTTTTGGATGCATTCTATTAGTATGAGGAAAATTCATTGACTGAATTTAGTGTTTTTTTCAGTATAAATGCAGATAATCTGAATCACCCCACCCATTCACCGCTTGCTTCAGAAATACATTCCAGTAGCCAGAAAGATACTTTCTTACTCGCTAAATCTCTTATGCTTTGCATAGAAAAAATTGTTGAAATGTAGAATGTAAACCATATATTTTATTATTTTTATAGAATTTATTGTGGATAATGGAATGCATCTTGAATAAGTAATGCTGTCTTATGTCCTACAAACTGCTTCTGGAAACTGAAATAATAAATCTCATAAATTGTATATTAAAATAGTAAACTGCACATTTCTAAGACATTCTCATTTACTTCCATAAAAATCTCCCATGAAACAGGAGACTGTTTGCCATGGAGTCAAGCAGGTGAAACCATAAGTTATTGATTTGTCTATTGCTCCCTAATTTAAAAATAGCATCAAACCCATAAAGAATAAAGCCTTGTACTTTAAAGTGTTTTAAAGTCTACATTTCTTTCATTCTCTACCAACTGAGGCAAAAAGGCATGTGAAGTCAGCTTGGCTGAATTTTGGAGGCTGGTGTCTGAAATCCTGTCTAAGATCCTGATGTCACTACCTACTCAAAAGTGGGTCATTTTCTGCTCATAGTTAACAAGGCTATGTATTTACAATTTGTATAAAGGAATTAATAAACTATTAAATAGATGGTAATTAAAGAGAGAACTTGAGTCTGCTTGTCATACCTATTGATTTGACAGAGACCAAAGAAGCAATATTGACCACACAAGCTACATATGCATCTTTTCAATTTACTTTGTAGTAGAGCAAACTTACAGGGCATAATTGTGGGGGAGGAGGGCATGAAATTCAGGTTTTGAAACACAGTATCACAGAATCACAGAGTCACAGAATGGCCTGGGTTGGAAGGGACCTCGAGGATCATGAATCTCCAACCCCCCTGCCAGGCAGGGCCATCAACCTCCCCATTTAATACTAGAACACGTTATCCCACATCTCCAAATGCAAGAATGACAGCCCCATATATGTGATGTCTCACCCCATGAATATTACTGGCCATTGCAGTTGTCATCCAGTTAATACAGGACAGAAAATTTGGCTTCAGGTCCTTTCCCTGAGACATATATGAAATTTGAATCCATATTCCTAAAAGGAGTTTGGTAAATGTTGCAGATATGTCATAGAAAGCTGCATGAGACCTATATCTCAGTAACAAGAACAGTTTTTCTACTACTCAGTTAACTTTGACTACTTCTTAACCTGGACTCATAAAGTCCTTATAGCTGAAGCAAGAACGTGCAAAATGGAGAAAAATACATAGCTTCAGGTTTACATTTTTGCTTTTGCATCATGAGACTCAAGTTAGATGAAATTGACAGCTGTAGTATTCTTTGTATTTTGGCATAATACCTATAAGTTGCATATGACATGCAATGCTAAAAATTCCAGATTCCATGGACTACTGAAAATCAAGCAAACTCGATGTTCTACAATAAACAAAAACAATTATCTTTGGTTTCTCATCTGGTCAAAGTTGTTATTAGTTACAGTAGCTTTTTCTTTCAGGAAAAAAAAAAAAAATAAGTTGATCATAAAACAAAACCATTGGTTACTCCGCATTTAAACCCCTTGAAGTGTAAAATTCATTTCTCTGTGTTTTATACTGTAAAAGTTTTGTGCAATGTAGAGATAAATATGTTATAACTACTTTTCCTCATTTTACACTTTTTAGAGTTTATTTGGTTTGAAATTAGAAAATTTAGAATATTTGGTTTATTTTCTGACAAGATTTTCCAGAGGTAATAGATTCAATGTCATAAGGAACAGTGAAACTCGAAGAGAGACTTTTAATAAAAGCTACAACATGGGCTTCTAAATCATGTTCTTGCCAGGATTCTGGCCCTTATTATTAAAAATGAATTTATATCATTAACTGTGACAGATTTGAGCACAAATCTTGGATAAAAACTTGCCAAAAAAATATTTGCATCACTTTTTATTTAAGAAAACAGAAAGCTTAAAGTTTAAGATGTACATGTAGTATGTACAAACACAAACTCATGCAGATATACGTATACTGTACATTTTTATATATATATGTAAATGAGATCTATAAATTTGAAAGAAAGTGAAACAGAGTTGCTGAAAAAATAATCTCTTGCACATTTTTAAACTCCTTCAAGAATTTTACTGACATGACAGTTAAGCAATCCATTTTCAGCAAAGCTTCCTAGACTTCTTCTATGAATGTTCATGTACTGTGGATATTTTACTTTGTTTGCTAATGTTCTCAGCTAAAGAGATAACATGATTAAATTGTCATCTGTTTATTATAAAGTTAGGTGGAAATGCCCATATCAGTACTGTATGTAGCTGGAGATGAAGTTCCTTCAGAAATGTCTTTTCAGATGCATTATCTCACATGTTTCAATTACAGAGAAAGATCTTCAGAAATGCAGTGTCTCTCATACTGCTGATTCTTGATCATGTGTACTTGCAAAGGAGTAAAAAGAAGCAGATTATTAATCAGCTTTTTGTTATCAATAAAAACAGAGAAGCCTCTGTGTGGAGCAGAGAAAATATTTGTCACTTACATTCAACATGGCTGATGATAAAGAAATGTGGGAACAGGTGAGAAAAAGATGAGCAGAAAATTTAGTTGTTGAGACAATGCTGTTACTGCACAAACCGAACATTCCAGCAAGCAAAGGTAATAGACCTTTATAGAGTATTCATTTAATCTGTTCATTGCTAGTCATGAATAGCAGCATATTTGACTGTTCACGAGAGATGAACCTAGATAGAAACTTAAGCAGAAGTAGCTCTGAAGGAAAACCATTGAAAGATAAACCTCGGATTACTTTCAAGAAATAATCAGCCAGTTCTTTCCATGCACTGCAATAATTATGAAGGACTGTTCTTTATACACAACAGTTATAAATGATGTTTCATATTTCATGTTATGCTTTTCTGAGTACCAAAAATATGAATTTGTCCCGAGCCATACTCATGACTCCTCTGGCTTAGAGTTATGTTCCTAAAAGTGGTCAGCAATGGCTCCTTAGTAAAGTGACAGGGCTCATTTCCCAGTAAACTATTTCAGCTTGTAGAAAGTAGAAACAGAATTAGAGCTAGAAGACTACAGCTCATTTCAGATTTTGAACAAAATCCCTTTGCCTCTGTTTTCTGCAAGCAAATGCCTGAGGATTTACACTTCAGATAGGAATTTAAAAGGTGCATTTAAAAGCTGGTACTCAACTATACATTACAATAATTATACTACTGTATATTTCCACTAACTTTGGATATCTATCTATCCAATCAGGTGATATAAGCAATTGTGTCTGGCTTTTTTGACAAATCGCAAATATTATAAGCAATATATCCTTGGGATAATTAAATCCAGTCATTTTAAAAATGTAAATGAATATTAGTAGAATTAATTTGCATAATGAATACATTTAAGAAAGTTGTGATCACGAGGATGTAGCAAGAAAAAAAGCTAAATTAAATTCATTTAATAAATTATTCATTACTTTTTTTCTCCTAATTATTCATTCAATTCTGAATGTAACAAGTAACAAGACACATGTTCAGCAATTTTATTTGTGCTGTAAACTCAATGAAACTCTTTTTCACTTTTGTGTATAGTTGCTCTTGCAATTCATTGTGAGGCTGTTAATTTCTGTTTGGGTTGTTTATTTATTTTATAAATACTTTTTGCTTTAGTAGACAGCACCTCATACATTTTACTTAAATCCTTTCTCAGTGTTTCCCAATGAGACTTTAGTCCTATTTCAGCCTGCAAAACAATGTTCACAAAGGAATAAATTAATTCTTTTTCAGGGAAGCCCAATCACTTTCAGTAAGGCATATGTCACAGAATCACATATCGAGTTTGTTCTTATGACTAAAATTGTTTACTTTCAGATTATTCTATTAAATTTTTTATAGTGATATCTTGTGTGTCTTTGAGTCTAGTTTTGCCCTTAGAGTTATACTACGTTTTGTTATGTGCCTTTGTAACACATACATATATATATATTTACGTTTATTACAAAACATTGTAATTAGGAAGAAAGGAAGAAATAGAACACAAATATTTTAATATTTTGTGGGATCCAAATTCCACATCAAATCCTCTACTTTTTATGCCTTTTGAGCATTAACTTCTATTGAAAAGTTTCCCTGGGTATTATTCTAACAATTGGTTATGAGATTCTTGCTCTAAAATGAGTTGTTTAAGCAAAAGGTGGACATAGAAAACATTTCCAGAAATACATCCGTGTGACATTTGCTGCCATGGTACATGCCAGCCTGTTTTAACTTACTGTAGCTTAGCTCTAAGAATATCGAATTTTATATAAAATTCCTCTCTTTTGCAACAGTCTTCATCTAATTTACATTATGATCATTTCTAGACGGTTCCCTTGCTATAGGGCACATCCACAAATACTGATGTCTATTCACAGCACTCTAGAATTTAATTCATGTTACAATATATATTGTAAATCATGAGTTGCTTCCATTAATCCTCTGGAAGCAGCTACAAGGACTGGATCATGGATGCCCAACCTTGTCTGGGCTGCACTGAGTGAAAAGAAATTGTTGTGGGCTGTGTATAAAATACATAACGTACTTAATGTATATAAGTATCAAAACATCATTTTTTATATTTTTATTAAAAATAATAAAAAAGAGAGCAATAAAACATAAAACTAGTGGGATATTTGGCCTTATTTTTGTGAAATATCAGTGTACTGTTTGATGGAAGTGATTACGATTCTCAGTAAGTTCTCACAGTGCTTGTCAGAGATTTTTGATGAAATTTTACTCTTCTTGTACTTCATCCTTGAAAACAGCTGTTCACAAATATACCTACTGCCAAAAAGCTATGAGAAGAATAAGGTATGATTGTGAAGTGAGGGTTATTTTTCCCTGCTAAGATAGGTCTTATAAAAGTCTAGTAGAGAGTCATAATCATTTTTTTCTTTGAATTGAATGTCTGACTGCAACTTTACATTCCACTTGAAAATGTGCAGGTAATGTATTTATATTAACTGAAAATGGGGTTGCAAATACACAAAAAAAAAAATTGATTTTTTTTCAGAAATCTTGAAGCCTTTTCTCAAGTTCTTTTATCAAAATTGAAAGCAAGGTTGCATATCTTGAGTTAGCGCTGTATTGCGCCCTCCCCTCCCCCCAGTTTCAGCCCAGGCACTGCTAATCACACACTGATTATTTGGTTGTTGCAATGATGGGTGTGCGCCTGGGGCTGGGCTGGGCAGAGCATCTTGAGAAGAGCAACTACCATGATGGTGTGGGACTGGGGCAGGCTGCAGTATGAACTGTGCCTAGCTGCATTCCTGCACTGTATCAAGTCTTCTGAGGATCACTAATAACCAATACTTTGAACTTTTACCAAGACACCTGAGAAAACAATATACTGACTGGGTGCTCTATGAGCTTTCCGTATTTATCTTCAAAAGGTAAATGAAGTGGCTAAGCAAAACATGAAAATTTCTTGGAGAAAGGAAGTAAATTGATAACATAAATAAAATCAGGGTTATATAGAATGACTAACTGTTCCTTTTTAAAAAATATAATCACTTGTATGTTCCCTTTCTAACTTCTAGATAAGAAATGTACTTAGTTATCTCTTGCTACCAACATCATATCTAGTTTCATTGCACAAAACTTCAAGAATTTGTCATCCCTCTTGCTGAGTACTAAGGAAGCCAGGGCTAATGCTTAAGTATATAATGATCACCATGCACTCTAGATATCCTTTCCTTCCTATTAGCTACTCCTGTTATTTATCAATTTCTGCTTGATAATGAAATTACAGATACTGTATAAGCCTACACACAATGCTTGCGCCCAAAGAAACTTTTTATTTCTTCCACCCCTGCATTTTATTTGCCACTTTTGAATAAGCATTCATCACAGAACGAAATTGATTTGCAAGGCCTTTAAAATTTTTGCAAATATTGTACTTTATTAATAATTTTCTCTCAAACATTTTAACGTGAATACCCAAGATATCATAAAACATAAATTCAGATTTAGGGAGTGGCAAAAATCCAACTTGCTTTTTCTCTGTCAGATATCTCCCTTCCTTCGGAACACCAGATCCTTTCAGAGTGGGATGACATAACTATGGAAATTGAATTTAGCATAATAGGCTCTTCAAGATGTCTCACAAAACCACTGTGAGTGTCTTTATCACTGGTGTTATTGGTTAAGAAGAGAGAAGAAGTAGTGACAAAGTTGCAAGTGTTTTGCATTCTTTCCTTTAGATTTTAATCAGATCTGGAAGGTATTTTCGTTTAGTTTAGTGTTTTTTTGTTTTGTTTTGTTTTGTTTTTTCCTGTACTGTCTGTATCTCTATTTATGCTTTCTTCATAGGATAGTTTCCTTTGTAATCAGAAATATGACAGACAACATATATGTTAATGTCTGGCTTGCAAATTGAAACTGTGAAAAATAAAATTACGCTGGAAGTATAGCAATTTGAGTAAAATCTTTAAAGGCTGCAGAGTCAAACTGGGAGTCAAAATCAGCCCCAAGCATCAGAGTGAAGCTGAATTTGAAAATTAACTGTAATAAGTAGATAATATTTGGAAAGTCTGCATAGCTTTATTTAAGAAAAAAATCAATTATTCAGTACAATTTACAGATTCATTTCAAAATGACACTACCTGCTCACAAGGAACACAGTTGAGTAGAGATTCAAACTGTGGTAATGTTAAAAAACTTAGATAAAAAGACACTGTTATAAAAACAGCTTCTTCTTGAATCTCAGTCCCTCTGTAAGT
Source organism: Pavo muticus (assembly GCA_016647715.1). Classification (NCBI taxonomy): domain Eukaryota; kingdom Metazoa; phylum Chordata; class Aves; order Galliformes; family Phasianidae; genus Pavo; species Pavo muticus. Next base: position 1,107,928 of record JACDJE010000268.1, on the reverse strand, counting down.
TCCTTTTTTGACTGACAGTAAAATTCACAGAAAATTCCTGCCTGTCTTCAAATCTGTATTTTGATTTTCAGGAAATTTGTTATTATTTTGGCAATAGTATTTTCCCTTTGACCAGTGTCAGGGAAAGACCTGTCTCAGCCTTCAGTTTGGAAGAAATTAATATCATTCTAGTCTTAATAGATACTCCTCAACACACACTTCTCATCATACAAATTTATTTAAACATGTGGTCATACACACTTACTGCAATTTATCTTACTTCCATTTAAAAGCAATAAAGTCCAGGAAATAACAATATGCTCAAACAGCCTAAGGGCCTGCAAATTTGCAGATGTTCCATAATGTACTGCATATAAGAAAAGAATCTGAACAGTAGTGAAGATAAAGTTAGATGTCTTTTGTCTTAGTGAAAAAAATGGAAACACAGGTCAGTGCCCATTTCCTCCCTACGAGGCTTAGCTACACAAATAAACATCCCAAAAGTAGAGTAACCACTTAGGAATCTGAAAGCTAATGAAATGTTACACTGAAGGGCAATAAACAGTTCTCTGAAAGATAAGTTGATTATCAACATTAGATATCCTTTCCTTAGGAAAACTGGAAGCAGACTATGTCAAGCACTGAGTTTTATCATTTCTGATGAGAAGTCAAATGCCGTTTCTCCTTACTTGTCAGAAGGAAGAAATTATCCTCCCCAGCTACATATTATTATCCACCATCTGTGTGATAGCTTCTCATAATTACTTACATACAGAGTCTTTGATAACCCTTATTCCTAATAAACAGAAAATAAAATTAACTCTCATATTTGATCAGTCACTGCAAAGACTTGGAACAAATATAGTAGAGCTTTAATTTTTCTTTTTCAGAAACCTGGCATGACATCTGCTGAAACACACTTAGAAATCTTTCTTTAGAAAGAAATTCTAAATGAAGCTACAGTCCTTGAAGGCTGAATGTGCTACATGGTCAATTGGAAGGAAGCGTTCACTTTTTGCTTTATGAAATGGGTCAACAACTAAAATATATAAAAAAAGCAGAATTATATGATAGTCAGGCTTGTTTTCTTGCTTTTTTTTGTCACTGAAATTAAAATCAACACCTTGAATAGGCAGTAATAATGCATTCAGAGAATTTATGTAAAAAAAAAAAAATTGAAGGGCACGCTCAGAAAGTACTGGTTGCTTTCAGCAGAGACCTGCCTTCACTTTTTCTAAAATTTCCAAGATGCTTTGCTTTTCTCTGTGTCTCTCACAGTGCTGTACCAGAACTAATGCAATATTTATTTTTCTGTGTGATGCTCACAGTTACAGCTGGCACAGGACATGAAAGGGCATAATCTCTTCCTGCATCTCTCTTCTCTGTAATAAATTCCTTCTCACACTCATTTTGTAGTAGGAAATTATCTCTTTTCAACTTTAGGGATAGTGCTTAATTTGATGTAGCTATGGCACTTTTGCTTCAAATTCCTGTTTGTAGATTATTGCAAGACTTCAACCACAGATGACATCAACCAACACCAACTGTTTTTTCTGTGCAGCCCTAGGAGCTAAATCAAGTGCATGGTTACTGGATAGATAGTTGGTAAGCAGTTTGCAAAAGCTTTGTAATGAATCCCTATTATGCAACAGAGAACTTGAATTACAGCAAATTTAATATTTTTGGTAAAGTAGCGAGTTGGAATCGTTGAATTCAATATGAAAAAATAGTTGGTTTTTTTTTTCTCAGGAGGACCCAAGATCTCACTGAGTGACAGAGTTCTCTGGTTTCTCAGAAACAGAACAGAATTATCAAGGGCAAAATTAGTTTTATTATATTTTTTCCTCATAGTGGGAAATAAATGCAGCTGTAATACTGTACAATCAAAAGGGACAAAAAAAAAATCAGTTACCTTACAACCTTTCAAAATACAACAGCGCTGGGGGGGGNTCTGGGCTCCCTGGTAAAAAAAAAAAAAAAAAAAAAAAAAAAAAAAAAAAAAAAAAACAAGGAACTTCTAGAGAGAGTCCAGCAGAGTCACAAAGATGATTAGGGATCTGGAGCATCTCCCCTATGAGAAAAGGCTGGGAGGCCTGGGACTGTTCAGTCTCAAGAAGACTGAGAGGGGATCCTATCAACACTTATCTTAAGGGTGGATGTCAAAACATGGGGCCAGGCTCTTTTTGGTGGTGCTCAGCATCATCTCCTCCATTGTGGAGAAGATATTTGAAGATATTAAGAACAGAGGCAGCCTGGGCTGCAATGGCCAAGCCCTGCTTGGGTTTGTGATCTTGATGAACTTGGGCCTGGCAAAGAGTAGAGTCAGGACTCCTCACTACAAGAAAGACATTGAGGCTCTGGAGTGTGTTCAGAGAAGGGCAACAAAACTGGTGAGGAGTCTGAAGCACAAGTCTCATGAGGAGTGGCTGAGGGAACTGGGACTGTTCAGTCCAGGGAAGAGGAGGCTCAGGGCTGACCTTATAGCTCTCTACAACTACCTGAAGGAAGGTTGTGGTGAGGTAGGAGTCAGCCTCTTCCCCCACGTAACGAGCAATAGAATGAGAGGGAATGGCTTCAAGTTACACCAAGGGAGATTCAGATTGGATGTTAGGAAAGACTTCTTCTCTAAGAGAGTGGTCAGGCACTGGAATATTCACAAACTTTTCCTTTATTGGTTTAATACAATATTTTTTTTTTCTTTTTAATCACTAACATAATTTTTGGTACCTTTTGGAGTTTATTTCTATATTTTATGCCTTATTCTATGTTTAGGGAAAAAATATATCAACCAAATAAATAAACAAATCAGCAAAACAGACTTATCAAATATTCTTAGAGACTTCTCTGTTTCTACATTCAGAACTTTACATGTAAACATTTCTCAATTAGACAAGATATCCTATGACTGTCAGGTTATTCTGCAAGTAGTTTTCTGAAATAAATGCAATTATTTCTAAAGGGAAATACTACTTAGTATAATGAAATTATCAAAATTTATTCAGAAGAAGTTGTTTACAAACAATGAAAATTCTCTACTTTCCTACTATGTTTCGGTCAGTATAATCTTTAATCTATTAATTTATTCATAGAAGACCACCAGGTCAGGCATGATGTACCCTTGGTGAAGCCATGCTGGTTTTTCAGATCACCTCCTCATCTCACACATATCTTAACATCTCTTCCAGGATGATCTGCTCAATGATCTTTACATGCATAGACATGAGGCTCTCCAGCCTGTAGTTCCCTGGGTTTTCCTTTCTCCCTTTCTTAAAAATGGGAATGATGCTTCCTTTTTCTCTATCACCGGGGACTTCATTTGACAGCCATGACTTTGCAAATATGATAGAGAGCAGCTTGGCAACCACATCAGCCATTTCCTTCAGAACTATAGGATGCAAGATGTCTGGCCCCACAGACTTGTACACATTTGGCATAGGTGCTCTTGGGCTTGCTCCAGTCTTACAGTTGCTGGGATTTTTCTCCCCTAGTTGCCACCTAGAAGCTAAGGGATATGAGAAGCACAGGAAGCTGACTTTCAGTTAAGACCACTCTCCTTAATATCAAGTTTGTACCTTTATTCTTTGCTAATCCCACATTCTTCAAGGTAAGAAATTTACCAAGGCATAATCACCACAGCCCAGACCATGTCCAATCTCAACTTCTTTAATAATTTCCTCTGCTTTGGTGAGCACCAGGTCCAGCAATGCTTCACTCTTGGTTGGTCTGTTCAATACCTGGACCAGGAAGTTATTATCAGTGAAGTCCAGGAGTCTCCTGGATTGTTTGCAACTTGCCAAATCACTTTCTCAGCAGATATCAGGTAGTTGAAATCTCCCATGAAGAGCCTACAAGAGTGACACATCTTGTAACTGGAGCAAAAAGGCCTTGTCTACAGGTCCACTAGATCAGGCAGTCTGTAGTAGATCCCAACCACCAGAAAAAATGATGCATGATTATACCAGTGATCTGACAGAGTTCTTAGTGGCAACCAAAGTTTCCCCACTGGTTTTACCAAACTTTAATGAAGAATAAGGGTTTTGACCTTTTGCACAAAATAAGAATATGATAACACAGATTCAATCAGTTGTTCCTGAACCACAATTTTACTGTATACATTTATGTCCCAAACAGGGGATATTAATCTCAGACTACAACAATTAATACCCATTCAGATAAGATGTATTCTCAAATGAAAACACTTAGTTCCAGTTAGCTTACATATTCTGAAGTGAGAAACAAACCAAAAACTCCTAACTGTTTAATAGATTTAATACAGGGAGAGAAAAAGAAAGCACTGGTTTTCAGCTTCCTTGTCTTTTTGGTATCTAGTACAATTTCTTATGTTGACTGTGTGTTTTTTTCCAATCTTCTATGGAATATTTAGTGCAAAAGATTAGCATTGTGCCAATTTGGTGTTCAGGCATTATGTACACACAAAAATATATGTCAATCTAGATAATAGTTCTAAAATCTGTACAAAAAGGTTTTTCAATTAAAACAGTTTATTTTTGATCCTCTTTCACAGGTTTTCAGATAACATTCCTTTTCAGTAATTCACTCAAGTGAAAATATAGTTTAAAAAAGTTGTTTGAAAGATTTAGGAGAACAACTACAGGAAGAAAAGCTTGATTTTAACTAATATAAGATTAAAATGCCCTCAACAAGACAAGCAATACAAATTATTGGGTAAAAGCAATCAACGTTTGTATAAATTTACCATGATAAAGAAGTGCTTCTATATGACTTTGCTATTTTAGAACATTTGACTTGAAAACTGCATAAAATTTGAAACTTTAAATTGTCCACTTAGCAGTAGAGTCCATTAAAGATATTTAAAGAAAATCTGTTTTTAGAAAAGTGTACTATATTTAAAGAAAAATACTAGATTAAATTTCACGAATTAATTTATCTGAGGAGCAGAAAAGAAAAACAAAAAAATCCCCTAGATATTAGATGCTATTGCTTTTTTTACTTCTGTTTTGAGTTTTAAGTGTGATTGGGGTTAGTCAGTTTTATTTCTACAGCATAAGGGTTTTTTGTTGTTGTTGTTTGTTTGTTTCAGTATAATTGTTTGAATCAGAACACACAGAGTTTTAAAAAGAAATCATACTCGGGATGGATTGAGTAGGGAACAGCCCGTGGGCCATGCTAGCAATGAGCTGGGCAGGAGTGATCTGCAAGCCCTAGCAGAAGAGATGGCCAGCTGTATCTAGAGTAGCATCAGCAGAAGTGCCTCCAAGAGATTGAGGAAAATTTTTATCTCCTTCTGCCCAGCACTCATATGTACTGTACCCAGTTTTGGGTCCTTTGGTACAGAAAAGACCCTCCATGCGGAAAAAATTCCACATGTTGCCATTCATTGATGCCTTCTGAATGTTTCTGGAGACAAAATAGTGGATGTGAGCACAGTGGGGCAATGGGAGATGCATTTCATCTGTGGCAACAGGAGCATGAAAGACAAGCCACATTCTGGATGGCCATGCACAAGTGATCACAACGCAAAATGAAGACCTTCTTGATCAGCTCATCTGCGCATATCTGCTAATGATGATGACTATGTTGAAAATAGTATGAAATATTACGTAGCTGAGAATTTGCTCTATCAAATAGTTTTATTGTGCTCTATCTATTGTAGTTCCCATGGAAATAAATAAGAAGCATTACTTTTGGAGTGACCTTCAAATATTAACCTATGCTGTCAATGAAGAGAATACAAATGCGGGGACTGACTCTCCTAGAATGTATAGACAACCTGTAGATTGAGTTGTATTGTCTTTATCATTATTGTAGAATTTCAATTACTTCTTCTATTCACAAGTTAAAAGGAATCCATATTCCACCAATTATTACATTCCTTGAATTTCTTCTTGTAAGAATCTTTTCATACCTTAAGCTGTAAGTCTTTAATGAAAACTGTAAAAGCCATCTATACAGTTCCTGATTTGACACCCAGCAGCTGCTGTATAAACTAGTACTATCTAAAGTATTTTCTCTCTTGCTTGTTTTGCCTTTGGCATCATCAGCTCTTCATCTTGTCCAGGAGTCAAACTATGCAAAATTATTTCTTATTACAGAAAGCTCTAACATTTTAATGTTTTGCAACTGGACTTAGGTAATTAAACATATTTCTTAACATACTATTTTATCTATATAACAGCAAAAACCCAGAATTACTATATCTATTGAAGTTTTACAAAGGAATGTATCTTGCTTACAGATAATTTATAGGCAACTTTTACGAAACTTTTAATGTTGTCTTTAAATCTACCTTTACTGTCTTCTTCTTAACAGATGCTGCCTTTTAAAAAGGTTAGAATTAGCATAAGTATGTACAATTTTAAACAAACAACAGCAGCGACAACAAAAAATAAAAGCAAGATACAAGGGATATACTTAGTATTGATAAATTAATGTATCAAATTTTGTATGAAAGAATGCAGAAAACATTAAGATATATAAATCTCTTAATATAGTGCTAACTTTAAGACCATTATTTGCTTCTAGAACTACTCATTAGTAGCTACCTAGTTTTAAAATTAAAATTAAAATTAAAGTTATAATTAAAATTAAATTAATTCCAGGTAAGATTAGACAGGTCATATAAAATATAGCTACATACCCTTCCATTTAAGGAATCTTTTGTAAGGATATTGATCTACCAAAACACATTTTGTGATAGACTTATTTGAGCCATCTATCAGTACATGACTCAAAGAAAGGGGTTTTCAAAACAATATTGTTCTTCTTTTTCACTTTGGATTGTTAAGACAAAAACAACTGAAATGTAACAAGAAGGTTGTTAAGTTTTTAAAGCAAAAATCCACTCTGTAGTACTGCAGCAAATTTAAATTGACTGTAAATTTTGCTTGGGGGCAAGGAGTTTAAGGAACATCTGGAGATTCTGAAATAACCTGCATTCATTTATGTTATTTAAGTTGTAAAATCATATTCAATCTTGACCCACTCAGGAAACCTAACATAAACGTCCTGCTGATTTTGACAGTCATACAGCAAAAACACCCTCTAATGAGCATTTAATAGTCACCAAAAGTTCTGCATTAAGTACAAAGCCCTTTTGATTACTTATTCCACTAATTTAAAGTAAATGCTTTTACAGATGGCATCTGTTAGGATGCGGAGCGTGTGCTGCATTTATATGTAGCCATTGAAAATAAATTCCAGCTTTGGTATGAGGATTGTACAAATAAGATCAAACATGAAACACTGAGTAAACATTTATTGGTGATATTTTTAAAGCTCTTCATAAAATCCTATCCGATACCCGAATACAATAGTCAAAGTATGTGATGTAATTGAGAAATATTTTGGCAAATTAGCACCTAAAGAAAAGTGACTGAGAAAAAGAAATTGAGCTCTTCAATTTTGTTTATCTTCTCCCCTGGGTGCAAAAAATATTATCTTTCAGTGTTCCTTCAAACTATATTAGGATTACAGGAAAAAAAAAAAAAGAGACACAACCACTTTTAGTTACTGTACTTTAATTAGAGAACAAAAATAGATCAGATTTAAATGACCAAAAAACAGAAAGAAAAGTATTGCAGTTAACTACTGTTTTTGAAGAAAAAGGACAATCAATTATTCTTGTGTCATTATCAAGAATATAATCAACAAAAGTAACGCTAAAACACATATTTAAAAGTATGCAAATTAACAGCAATTTATATCAAACATGTCCCAGATGACCAAATGTTAAATAGTTTGTTCTATTTGTACAGAAACACCTCCTGCATATTTTCAAATACTGAGAAATTGAGGGCATACGGATAAATAACAAAATATTATTTTTAAAGAAAATATCAATTTATTGAAATGCAAGGTATGTAGCTGTCTTTTATGGTGTTTTTTTTTTTTTTTTTCCCAGTAGTTGCCATTCAGAGCTTTATTACTCCTTACAAGCTATTAAAATTATCACAGTGTGTGTGTATTCTCGTACAAAACATACAGAAAGACTATTAATTTAAGAGCCAAATTAGAAACCTTAGGGAAAAACTTTCTGATAAAATATCAAGGTCTACTATCACTGGAAGAGAGAAAAAATGTTCTTTCTGAAGCTTATTTTTATTTAGTCAAACAAGAATAATCATCAGAAACTCTGAAATTTTTGAGTTTTACTTGATCCTCTGTTCCAACACCTAGAGTTGTTTCTTGGCCTTATCTCAACTCAGAGGCAAGTATGCTATATGATACATTCCAGGGCCTTTTTCACCTGCTAATAAAGATTGAAGTTTATCCTACTTTTATTTCTTAACACACAACTAAAATTTCTTCTAATAAAAATATAAGCAAGTTGTGTATGTATGTAATACATGAGCAAAGTCTGCTCAGATTCATGTCAACAGACAATAAAGAATTCCACTTGAAACCAGAGCATAAGAAACTCTCAGATTTTCAATAATTCTTATAAAAGCTGTGCCGGTTATTCTTTCAAAAAAGTTACATCTCCCAGTACATAAAAAAAAAAGTAAATATATTCAGATAGCAATTACTTCTCCAGTCTTTAGCACTACTTTTATCCTGCTTTAGTTAGGATTAATTATTTCTAAAATAACACATATTAGCCAGTACAGCTACAAGCAACTCCAGAAAAGTTTTTTCTAAGACATTGTCCATGTTTGTTGTCACAGCTGAGCTAAATAATCAGCAAGACCAGTTTAAAGCAAGATGAACAATTCTTGCATTAAGAAGGATGTTCCTTCCCATGGAATTTATTTACTGTTGCATGTGGGAGGCAGTAATACTAACTGAAGGGGAACAAGGAAGGAACAAAGAAGAATGTTCTCTTTTCTTGCTAAGAAAGGCGGATAAGGGTAGTGAAAGAACTAATAAAGAAGTGAAAAATACCTTTATAATGAAAACTTAGCAGATATATATTTCATTCATTTTATAATGTTTATGCCCAAAACAAAATCCTGAAGAAACTCTGTCCTCTGGGAGTAAAAGGGTAGTTCACTGCTCACTAATTTTTCTTGTCTGCAAAGTACTTTTTTTTGTTTTTACCCCTCTCTCTCTCTATTGAACAATAACTTTGGTGGAGTGGATATATACTACAGGAACCCCATATTCGCAAGCTGGATATACACATAGCAGTGTAAGCTAAGGTCATGCAGCCAGAAGTTTCAGTGGTTTTCATTTGAAAATGAGTGCACAGAATTAGATATTATGAACTTAGTTTTATGACAAATTTACATTACCCCAGTATAAGTTGTCCACAAAATTTAAAGGAATATTGGCAGGAAGATTCAACCTCTACTGCCATACAACATTCCTCTGACTGCTGATGGAGACTAGATGAAAATTAGTTTTAGTTCTCTCTTGCTTGGTCCTGGATTCCTCTTTTGAATGAAGATCAAGCTGGGCTATAAATGTTCATAGGAAATAGAATACATATAGTGCAATTTACATACCTGCAACTTAGAAATTCAAGCCATACTTAATCTGTTTATTTTCTGTTACATTTTATAAGGAAGAAAACAGATGATTCATCATCTTATCTCAAGATGTAAGAGGTCAATAGAAAACAATGTCAAGGTGAGATGAAAAACCTGAGACCCCCATATCATTGCAAAAAGCAACCCCTACTTTGCATATGATTAAGACTGGAGTTGGAGTTTTAACTGTTGTGTAAAATGTAAGGCTGGGTGCTGAATTATGAGGGATACTCTGAAAGTAATGCTTCCTATTGACCCATAGTGTCAGAGATGAAAGTTGTTGGTATGGTAATAGATGTTGAATCTTCCCGCCAATATTCTGTTACGTCTTGTTGCCCTTCAACTGATGACAGAAGGAGTAGTCTGACAAAATGGTATCTGACGTGGAAATGCAAATGATGCAAAGTTGTGTCATTTCCACACGGAACAAGTTGCACTCACTGACATTCATCCACACTTTCTGAATGTTTATGGAGATCATACAGTGGATGTGAGTGCAGTGAGGTGGTGGGTGATGCATTTCAGCAGTGGAGACAAAAATGTGAAAGACAAGCCATGTTCCAGACTGCCATGCAGATTTTTACAAGCATGGCATGCAGACTTTTGTTCATCTTCAGCAAAAATGCACAGGTAATGGTGACTATGTTGAAAAATAGTTTTTTGTAGCTAATAATCTTCTTCATCAAATAGTGCTATTGTGATCTTCGTATCTGTCAGTGGTTTAAGGGGCCGGTTCCATTTGATTCCATGACTAATGGGGAAACGTGAAAGGGGAAAAGGGGAAAGGACTGGGGAGATGGGCCTGAAAAGAAAACAGTGGCAATGATCTGAGGAGAAACAAACTAATTTACTAAATAAAATGTCAGAATGCAAGTTAACACAATATAATACAATATAATTGAAATTGAGGCTAATAAATCAAATACAATGAGACAGGGAGTGTCCAAAAATAAAGGCCTTACTCTTATGCTGAAGGTGAGATGGCTGGGGAGCACACATGCTGCAGCGATGAGCAGAAAGGGAAAAAAGGGAGAGATGTCTTGTGACTTGCAAACAGCATTATCTTTCTGAGTGGAAAATGGAAATGAAAAGCCCTCTGTGGTATGTAGTTCTTATTCTCTTCTGAGACAGGTATACCCAGAACTATAGACAAATCATGGAACTGGAGCATTAACTCTTTAACTCCCAGTGCACTACATGATGTTATGATGTGGAATATCAATAACAGAAATCATAAAACCGTGACAGTATCTGTTGTAGTTTCCATGGAAATCAATAGGTAGCATTACTTACAGGACAATGTACATACAATTGTAACATTGGAGAAGGTCTAAGGGAAAGCAAAACAATGCAGAAAATAAATTAATGTTTGCTAATCAGAAAAATAGAAGACTATGACAAGAGAGTATAAAAATAAAGGCTCAAACTCATAAAAAGTTTCTGAAAGACAAGAAGAAATATATATATATATATATATATTCCACAAAAGATAACAATGGTGATGAAAATAGATTAAAACAAAATGTGAACCAAACAGGCTTGAACTGGGAGATGTTTTTTAATTTTTTGCACACTGAGGTACTAGAATAGATTGTCCACAGATATAAAGAAATTTTGAGGAACAAACAGGAAAAATAGCTAACACAGCAGCTTAGAAATGTTCATATGGATGTCTGGTTTTCTAAAAACTTACTAGTAATAAAACAGCTCTAATCTGGGAAATACTTAGCCCAACTGTGTGACAATGTAATGCTAAGAAGACATTTTTAAACTTAATTGTAGTTTTTTTTTTTTTATACATTCTCCAAATGACTTATTAAGTCTATGAAAATAAAAGTTGAGAAAAAAAAAATCTGTATAAATACATTAGGAATGTAAAAAGCAAAAAAAAAAAGATAATAATAATAATAAAAAACCCCTAAGAAACAGTGCTGCCTTGACTTTAAGTACTGTAAACTGACCATGAGATAAATTTGATTGAAACTATACAGTATTTATCCATCAGCAGTGTGTGAAAAACCTTTTGTTAAAGCAGTATAAATAGATGAAACTGCTCTTCTTCCAGTACTTCAAGTAACTTCAAAATAGATAGAATTTCACCAAGTTTTGAGTGAGACAGTATGATGTACCATCTGACATAATGGGGGATGAACATGATATTCTATGAAGTCCATTTTAGTTCTATGTGTGTACTCCTTTTCCTTTTTCCGTCCCTTCCCTTCCTTCCCTGGAGGCATTCAAGGCCAGGCTGGATGTGGCTCTGGGCAGCCTGGTCTAGTGGCTGGCAACCCTGCACAAAGCAGGGAGGTTGAAACTAGATGATCATGGTGGTCCTTTTCAACCCAAGCCATCCTGTGATTCTATAATTCTATGATTCCTTCTTCTTCCTCTCCCCTCCCCTGTCCCACAGTCTTGTGTGTGCGTTTCACTTCTGCACACAGTTTTATCCTTGAGTTCTCTGCACAAGGAAATGCCCTGCAAGTAACATAAGATTAAGAAATAAATAAAATACATTTTTATATTTTTCTACAGTAAATGTTCTATTTACTTCAACTCACATATACTTGGTATATGGGTCAGAGGAAGTCATGGATCCCATGATATACCAAACACTGAAAAAGTACCTGATCTGGAGGACAATTAAGGGGTTTCATTTATCTTTGATCTGTAAAATGCAAATAATAATAATAATAATAATAATAATAATGTGTTTCATATATTGGTTTTTAAAATAAAGCTTTAGAATAACTGACATTCAGAACAATTTTCTGTATTGTCTGTTTTTAGTAGAAGCACTTTCCATACAAAAAATCTAGGCAGACCACCCACTCACCTTGGTGTTTACTTTGGACCATCTCATAAAATACTTAGCATGTAAGACAAGTGAGTTAAATAATATCTATCTTTTACCTTCTAATTTCTAATTTTGTTTTCAATAAAAATTGGTTAATCCTCCTTTGAAAATGAGACTTGAACTTCTAATGTTTAAGGTCTGTTATTGGAATGCATTTATTGTACATAAGTGAGAATTACCATTTATTCTATAATAATTAGAAAAGCTAACAGCTACTATGGCTTTCAGAATAGATTGCAACATGTAAAATACCACAAACTGTTAAGCAAATTCAATATAACAAAATTTTCTGTATATGAAAAGGTGCAAATGTACAATTTGATGGTCAAATTTTTCATGTTTTCTGAAATGAAAGTTTTCAAAATCAGAAACCTCTTGAAATTTCATTTAATAAAATAATTATTGAAAAACATGTTCTTTTCATACTAGCAGCATGTACATGATTTTAAGCTTCTTAACATCAGTAAAGGTATTTTTAATAATATAATCATAAATTATAACAAAGCATTTATTTGACTTTAGTAATGAGGTTTTAAATTCAGATATCATACTCAGTTGTGCTAAAAAATTGTCCCAAGATTTCTTTCATTACCATGGTTATATAACATTTCTTAAAACTATTTCAGTAGGAGTGATGATTTATATATTAATGAAGATTTTTATGAACCTTAAGACAAAAAAATAATTAAAACCTGACACATTAGAGCACACATACTTGTTCAACACTACATTAAATGGAATCTGTAAAAGACATAACAAATAGATTCTCTGAGCAGAACTTTTAAACTGGAAAATATTTAAATACACCTCATTCTTACTTGTAAAATAATCACATATTGCAAGTTGCTGCTGTAATTTCATTTAATTTTACTAACTAACCTTTCAGGCTTTTTGAGGAATCACGTCCTGCTATAGTCAGAAAGAGTCTTACAAAAAAAAAAAAAAAACATAGTGAAAAAAAATGTATCTCAGTTGCAACTTAAATAACAATTTGTCTTAATTTTAAAAAGAAAAAGAAATTACAAAAAAAAAAAAAAAAAAA